>VMDO01016440.1:0-30625 GCA_007922755.1 Pedetes capensis | reverse complement strand
CCTGCCATGGACACATTTTATTCATATTAGAACCATCTGAGAATATATGTTAAGATATATGTATATTTTGCATGGAAAAGAGCTAGAATTATGATTATACTCATTTTATTCTCCCCAGGATATCAAAGCACTTGGAATATTAGTGGCAGAGTTATGTAGATATCAAGGGATTCCTCATAAAAAGAGTCTGGTGTCATCCAAAAAAAAAAAACTTTTATCCTCCCATTACATAAGTAAAACTGGCCTCCGGGCAACAGAAATAGTTTTCCTGACATCCAGACACTAAAGCACATTTACTTCATAAAGCATTTTTCTCCTGTTTTCACAAGACTTTAAGAATGTTAGCTATGTATTTCCTAGACCATAACAGATTAGAAGCTGCAAAATGAAAAAGAATAGAAATGAGTAATAGAGAAGGTACCTCAAGAATGACAAAGATTAATGTCTAACAGAAAAACTATTTAAGCAGGCAAATAAAATATAATAATTTGAGGTAATATAGAGATTTATTGAAAGGGAAATCTTCTCCATACTTTTAATGAGCTCTAAGTGCATTGGTACATTTACATTTATAGTTATACTTGAATCATAAAAAGAGTTATGTTTACTACGTTCTTTGTGGTGTTTAAGAAAGCAGAGAAGTATCTAATTATACAAGTTTCCAATAAAAATAATCACATTTTGAAAAGGTTTGAAGTTTTAAAATACATAACTTTCAGATATTTAGGAACTTTGGTTTTGCAGGGCACCTCCTTTTCTGGCAAGTACAAAAGGAACTGGTATTTGGCAATAACATAATTTCAAAGTTCAAATGAATATTTTGTTGAAGTAAAAAGTTATCAGGAGTTCAAGTGAAAGAATAGGAGAAATTTCATCTAGAAAAAAATAAACCTTTTGTCACACTGAGCATATTTTTCTGGTCACCAGATGAAGGCAATGAGGAAGGCAAGATTTGGTTGACTGTCCTGGTTTCATTATATTTTAAACAACTGCAATGTTCACAGAAAGAGAATAATAGCTGAGTGACCCCCAAAGGTATGGGGGTTAAATCAGAAGAGTATGACTTCCTACTAACTTCATTTTCCACTTTGGCTAAATCTTGCATTTATCTGTTCCCATGAGATTCTTTATTTTAAAAACCTATTGATTCTTTTTAGACAATTCACTCATACATAAATGCACACATACTATCATGGAAGTATAACCATTTCTGGTCTAATATTTTTTCAAGGAGCAGGGAAGGAGATCGGACAGGCTGGTGGTGTCTAGCTTAGGTATTTTATTTTATTTTATTTATTTTTGTGGTACCAGGGAACTGAACCCAGGGCCTTGTGCATACTTTGCAAGTATTCTATCACTGAGCTGCATCCCCTGCCCCATTTTTATTTTTTATCTTGAAACAGGATCTCATTAAGTTAGATAGGCTGCCTCTGACCTCCAGCCTGCAGTTCTCCTGCTTCTTTTTTCTGAATCACTGGGATTACAGGTATGTACCACCATGTCCGGCTTAATTTAAGCATTTAGAAGGCATGCAAAAATGGTTAAGTATGCTTTTTCTTGAGCTTAGCAATTGAAACATAATTTGTCAATGAATCCAGTCTATAGTAAACATTTGCTAGCTGACTGATTTGGCCATTTTTCTCTCAGATAAGACACCCTGGATGCTAATCACCATTATGCCATTATTCAATTGTACCATTTTGTATGTGTATAGTCCTGTCATTCTTTGCAGAATAGTGGCAGATATCACAAAATATCTAATGTCTTTTGCTCAAATGAGGGAAACACTCAGTGTACCTTGGATCCCACTGGTAAGCTGATGACTTACATGTGATCCAGATGTCTGAAGTCATTTAGAGCCAACTCTCTAGTCTAGCCAATTAGTCCTAACATTGAAGCAATTGACTTACCTGCTGACAATCTGAATCAACAGATAATTTATGACTTGAACGTCTATAATTATTTTAATAGCCTTTTCATACCCTTTCCATTCTATTTATCATAATAAAAGCATTTAAAATGAGAACTCTTCACTAAAGGAAAGGGATGTGAAGTTCTTAAAGAAATATTTTATTTAAGAAATCAAAGATCTGCCTTTTAAAGATCTATATTGAAAAATTACCAATATTCTGCAGGGCATGATGGTGCACAGCTATAATCCCAGCAAAAACTTGAGAGGTGGAGGCAGGAGGACCGCAAGTTCCAGGCCAGAGGCTTGCAAAACTTAGTGACACCCTGTCTCAAAATATGAAGAAAGGCCCTGGGGGTGAAGTTCAGTGGTGGAGCGCTATGAGGCCCTGCGTTCAAACCTCAGTACTGCAAAGAAAAAAGAATTCTATTTTTCTCCTTTTGGCTCATTGCTTTGGAAATATATTCAACTCCTTTTCACCATTTTGAGTTATTATTATCTCTTAAGACCTTCAAACATTTCAAAGATCATCTTGCTCTTCATAATCTTGCTATTACTAACAGTGGAAGCTGAAAGATAAGTCATTATTCCTGTATATCTGATTTCATCTCCACTAGGCAGGCCAAGGATTCTGTACTTGGAAAAGCCATTTTGCAGCCCAAATGATGCCAACTAGTTATCACTCCGTGTTCATCCACTGCCCATGGCAGACAGTCCCGGCCGCCACCCGCATGATGACAGGCAATGCAAGAACCATCCAGCAGTGATAAAGAACAAGACAAGTTTTGTTGGAAAAAAAATGAAAATATAAACTGTTTTAGTTAATCTAACTAAAGAAACTATAGCTCGATGCTAAACTGCTATACTTTACAACAAACTACAGAGAACACCAAAGAAAATATTGCCTAGGGAGATACACGGTCAAACCTTCCCATCTGCAGCTGCTATCAATTATTCTACCCCAATGTGACCAGAAAGCTCACTTTTCAATAGAGAAATACGAGTTGTAAAAGAATCCTTATTGGCCACTCTTGCATTCCCCTCTCTGCCCCCACCTCCTGACTATGTTTTGCTTTTCCAACATTTGAATGTCCACGTACTTTGTATCCTGGCCCACTGGGAAGTTAGAAAAGCAAACTTAGCTAGTTTCAGGGCACAAGAGAGATTTTGTGGCTTTCAGAGAATCTCCATTGGATTACAAAAGCTCATAAAAAGGTACCTTCACCCTAAATGTTAAATAAACAGAGTTCTGTCTATGCGTGTGATTTACACCGGTACTGAAGATCTCGAATCTTCCTTCTCTCCATGCTGGAAGATAAGTAAAGGACAAAAAGACTATTTAGAACAGTTAACCTGATTATTTTTTAAAAGATGCCTGCAAATCATTGAGGCTGGGATCCTGTTTGTCAACCAAATTGTCAGGAAATAATTTATTACTGACAAGAACAAAGTGTGCAGCTGGATATCCCAAACAACAGCATGCTAAATGAGCCAGAGACTTGTTATAAATATCTTCCCTAGGACTGCATTTCCTATAGTCTAAAATTACCCTAAAAGCAGCATGGTATAATAGAAAAAAGCATTGTACTGGATATCAGGATATCAGGATTTTCTTTTGGCTACTCTAGGAACTACCTTTGCTATTAAATTATCTCAACTCCCGATTTTGTAAAACATAAATGAAATAAAATAATGAGAGTATGTGCTAGATGATCCCTGAATTTTAAGCTCTAAATCTCTATACTAACAACATTGATAACCTAGACAAGGAACACTGCCACCCAAATGCTATCAGAGTAATATAGGCTCATTCAAAAGAAAAGAAAACAAGATTTAGAGAGAGAAAAAGTAGGATTGTTGTAAAATAGTCTTGATTTTTGTGACAATTATATTATCAAGAAATTGTTCTTCTAACAGTGAGTACATCAACTTTGAAAGGTGAAAAGATGACAATAAAAAATCAAAAAGAGACTAATTAGGAGTAAGGATTTCACTTTTAAAAATAGGTTTTTAAAAAGAAATGGAAATAAACTCAACTCTCTTCTCTAGAGCTCCAAGTTTTTTACTTTTGTTACATTCCATGTTCTTTTCAGGTCTCTGTGGATGTATCTTCTCTTCTCAACTGTAAGCTCCTGTATGGCAGGGGCCATATTTTGTTCATGTTTATATTCTTCATAGTGCTTTGCCCAGAAAGGCACTAAATAAATCTGTATTGAATTAAATCTTGTTTTCAATATATTGGATGAGTGTGCTGTATACTTAGCAGGAGTAATCAATCAAACTCAATTTAGCTCTTTATAAATCTGAGTTTTAAATAAATCTCTAAATTTCCTTTCTTATAAATGACTTAGAAGACTATGATTTCATGCCGAACCTGTGAAAAATCTAATGAACCAGATAATGTGGGGTTTTTTTAATCTTGAAAGAAAGAAAAATACCAAATCATAAGTATGTGGTTTTATTCTTTCTCATCAGTATTTCCCTGTTGCTTATTCACTTATTCATCCATTCATCATATATTTAATGGATGTCAGCACTGAGTCTGTTTATACAAGATATGAATCAGATGTGGTCCCTGTTTTCAACAACAGTGTTTGGAGTCTACACAGAGAGAAGGTCACTTACAATACAGCAGATAATTGTGGTGATATTGACATGCATGCAATTCATTGACAGTATGTAAGAGGGACCTGAATGAATGCTGAGGATCATCTGAGACTTCTCAGAAAAGGCAATGGCTAAGGAAATCCTGAGTCAGTCCAGCAAGGGCCTTTGTACACTTACAGACAAAGGCTGTAGCATTTTATAGTTATTTAAGAAACTTTACATAGCACTTAGTATATGCCAAGGCTTCTAAGTAATTTTAAGCAGTTTAAAGAGAGTAACTCCTTTAATATAACAAGTCCAAGAGGAAATGATTATCATCCCCATTTTACAGACAGGAAACCAAGGCATAGAGAGGGTAAGAACTTCACAGGTCAAATGGCTAGTAGGTGGCAGAGCTGGGATTTGAACCCAGACACTCTAGGGTCAAATTTCATGTTCTTGGCTGGAAGGCTAGGGAGCCAGGCTCCTCTGCCCTTGCCTACCATCTATTCCATCTCTCAGCATGATATGTATTCAGTTTTTAAGGGATTTGTTTACGTGTGTACCCTGTACTGTCTATCTCCTTTATGATACCTCAAGCATTGCATGGGTGAGGATTCTGAGAACTCATGATCATAAGCAGAAGAGTCTATAGACATAGTTGTACTTTAGAAAGAACATTTTGATTGAAGCAGAGAGAAAGGACACCATTTGTGTTACAATATCTATGATGTTTCTAATCTTTAATGGAAGTTTCAGCCCCATTATTCCAAAGTGGACAGATAGACCAAGAAACAAAAATCTTTCAAAGCAGGTGATTGAAATTTAAATGAATGTTAAATGTTTCAACCACATCAGATGTAGAAAAAGGTCTAGAGTTGGGGATTAAAAGAAAATTTTTGGAGGGGAATTTTTGAAGAGGTCTTTGATCTGAACCACCACTATTCCTACCTCTCTCCAAGGGCATGGGAGATAATCCTAACCTCAAACTCCTAAACTTAAGAATTTTCTAGAGAGAGTGGTAGCTGGTGCTTTTCCTTCAACTCATGCCTGAGTAAAGAACCTTTTCCGGGAGTACTCCAGGACTTCACCAAAATTACTTATTTTTGAAGTATCATTACACTTTTTAAACAATTAGTATTTTTTTTTTACCTTTTTTAGAATCCCTGTGAGAAAAAAAAAGTCAAATTTCATTTAGTTTTGGCAGAAGGTAACGTTGAGATATAGTGTGATAACATGCTAATGCACACAAACCTTATTTGAATTTGGAGAAATAATAATCCATGAATTTGTTACAGTCCTATAAATAGGGCACTGGATGTTAACGGGTTAATAATTATCCTCTGCAGTTCAGGCTGGTATATGACTCCCACCTGAAAACTAGAGGGCAAGAGATCGGCTGATTAGCTTTTCTGACAGGGTACAAAAAAGAAGGGCTTTGCTGAACTGGGGCAGCAGGCCTAGGGTCCTGGTACGCAGAACAGGGGAATGTGGGTTGCGGGCCTGCGCTTGGCCATGCAGGAGAAGCCCATGCAGAGGCAAGCAGCAAAGGGCTCGGAGGTTCTTCCAAAAGGATCGCTAAGTGATTACTCACACCTTGGAAGAACCAGAAGCCTCTGCTTACTGCTCAGGGACTAAGACAAGCAAGGCCTCAGCCTAAGCAAGGAAGGGCTGCTGAAAGGCCCTCAATGATCTGGGATGAGCATGGGAAAAGGGTCTTCTAAGAGCCATGCAAGGACACATGGAAGAATAAACGTGCTTCACCCACCTGCCAAGTCCAGAGACAGGCTGATGCTGGATCACCAGGAGAATGTCAGGCTAGTCAAGGCTTTCCAGCCACCTTTTATTCTCTGTCTTCCTTCATCTCCAGTTTGGCGAAGATTCAAAATCCCAAAGTTAACCAAAGGAGGGAGGAGAAATAGAAATCATGTGAGGAAAGAGTGAAGTAGGCAACCTTACTCCCCTTTTTAATGGCAGGAAATGCCTTTTAAGTGGAACATCTTCATGATTCAAATGTGACAATGTTTTGTGACTTAAAGTAAAGGTAGGCCTCATTATTACCTAAATCTAACTGGAGAATTCCATGGGGGCTGACACACATCGTAAAGGGAAGAGCTTCTCCCACCAAATCTAAAGGGGTACTGAGGGACAAAAATGAAGGTGTTTTATGATCCCATTACAATCACAATTGGCATTCAGCAGAAACGACAGATACACTCTTAAGTGCCAAAACCATGGCTTAAATGAACCTGAGAAACTCCAGTCACCCCCAAACAGCTCAGGGAATCCCAGGTGCCACTCTGAGTCACTAGCAAAGCATGAGTAAGTCTGTAGGTTTCTAGTGGCAAATCCCTCCATGCAACCTTCAGCCGTGGTGTCCTCTCCAGTACCAGCCTCCAGGCCTCACAAACAGGCTTCCAACGGGGTGATTTCTGAGGGCTGAGGACACACAGTGCTATCTGGCCCACGCACAAGCAATAGGATCGAAGCCACACACTGCTGGACTTGCAAACCCTTGCAGAGCTTGTTGCCATCAACATCCTCACCTCTTGCAATATCTTTTCCAACTTTCCTCCTACAATACGATTCCTAGCACTACTCATGGTTCCTTCAGCAGTAGGGAGTTTCGGCTCCTCTACACTCTTAGCTCACTTATTCTCCGGCATTTGCACTGCTGCCCCTCCATCTAGAACTCCCTCTGCTCCAGGTGTCCCTTATCAGGAGGTAAGTATGTGTTTAAGGGCATGAAGCTGGAACAAAACATGGCTGTTCCCAATCTGACTTCCTCTACTAAGTATCTTTGTGACCTTAGATAAGACAATTAGTCTTTGTAACCTCAACTTTCTCATCTATAAAATGAAGGTAATAATATTACTTGCCTCATAAGGTTGTGGTGGCTGGGTTTTAGCGCAGTTGGTAGAGTGCTGCTTTGCACTCTCTGAGGACCAGGTTCCATCACCAGCACTGCAAAAATGGGAGCAGGTCCTGGCAGCCCACTCGTGAAAATAATCCCGAAAAACTCAGCCATTGAAAACCCCATAAATAACAAAGAAGCACTGGCATAGTGCCAGGCATGGCACAGTGTCAGGTATCATTCCATTCTGTTGTACATAGGATTGCTATGAGTCAGATTTGATGGCATCTAACAACAACGGGCTGGGATTTAGCTCAGTTGGTAGAGTGCCGCTCTGCAGTCTCTGAGGTCCTGAGTTTGATTCCCAGCACTGCAAAAATGGGAGAAGGACATGGCAATCCACTCCCAAGGCAATCCAGAAACAATCTGCCATTGAAAACCCTATGAGGGTTGCTATGAGTCAGACACGACTCTACAGCACCTAACAACAACAACAACAACAAGGTTGTGGTGAATATTAAATCACAAAATGTACAAAAAATGTTTAGCCTACCTGGCATTTTCAAGTACTCAATAAATATTTGTTGAACAAATTGAATAAATGAACAAGGGAACCCTAGTATATCTAGTTTCCCCATATTGGGAACCTGTTCTCTCTATCATCTGCCTGCTAAACTCCTCCTGACCTGTAAAGCCTGGACCAAGTGACTGGGTTCATCCCATAGAATGAATAACCTCTCACTGTACTGACGTCTTGATCTCCAGACTATCTTGCTAAATGAGAAAACAGTGCATAACAGCACTTTTGTGAAAGAAAATCATCACAATAATTTTTTGCATAGAAAGACAGGGGAATATAACAAGTATATGCATGTATTTGGCCTGCATCCTTATCCCTGTGGCATCCAATCCCATCAGATCTCAGAAGCTAAGCAGGGTTGGACCTGGTTAGTACCTGGATGGGAGACCGTCTGGGAACACCAGGTGCTGTAGGCTTAGGAGAAGGACCCGGCAACCCACTCCCAAAAATCAATCCACCATTGAAAACCCTATGAATAGCAGAGAAGCACTGATAATAGTGTTTTGCCTGTTGTATGTAGGGTCTCTGAGTGAGATACCGACTTGACGGTACCTAACAACAACAACGATGCATATACTTATGCAAAGTGTACACTGAAAGAATAAACCAGAAACCAATGGTATTGATGCTAGCATTTGGCCTTCCAAAAGAAGGTCTTTGACCATGTAGGAAACTGATGTGGATATCTATACACTGGAGCACTTTATTGTTTAAGACTATAATTCTGTCTGAACCAAAGCACTTGTTGACTCAGTTGAATTCATTTTAAAAACTCACTTTACAAGAAGCAGAAGAAAAGAAAGAGAAACAGTTTGCTCTGTGCTAGGTACCAGTTAAGCACTTTATATACATGAACTCTTGTGATTGTCACAGTACTGAGTGGCAGTTACTACGCAAATAAGAAAACCGGAGACCAAGGGTCAGGAAGCTAGTAAGTACACAGCTGAAATTCAAATTCACCTCTGAGTTCTAATCCCTGAATTCTTCCACTCACAGTGTGGCCTTTGTATATTGCCCAGTTTGGTCGCAGGCATGGAATAAATAAGCGTGACTTCTATTTCATCATTAACTTACTAATAAAGACACCCAACAGTGTTGCTTCAGCATAGAACCTTGTTGCACATTAATAGAGACACTCCTCACTGGGCATAAATTATTTTATGGCAGTTCTTAGATACAGTTCTTCAGCCAATTATGAATTCACATAAACTTGTTGATCTCTAGCTTTATTTCCACATACTTCTATGTGTATAATCTAATCACTCAGTTCTACAGTGAAGACTGAAAACTGTAAAAATGCATTGAGTTTATTTTGGCATGAATGTTTTATTTATTTACTTATTTATTTAATTTTTTGTTTTTGGAAGACAGGCTCTTACTTTGTGGGGTGGCCTGGAACTCACCATATAGGCCAGGCTGGCTTCAAACTTGGGATCCTTCTGCCTCAGTCTCCAGATTGCTGGGATCATGGGTTTATAACCACGCCAGGCTCAGCATGAATTGTTTTAATAAGTCAATACTGATTTCTAATTATCACTACTTTCTATGCTTAATATTCACAAGTCTTGAAAACAAGCTGTTAAGCTTCACATATTTTAGAAAGTTTCAGACAATTAAGATCATGAGCTTCTCTTTTTTTCATGGAGGATACTTTTAAATAAACTGGGACAATATTAGCATATATCTGTTATTCACAAGGTAAATAGGAGACATTTTCCATTTTCTATCATTCTCAATATAAGATCATTTTTGCAATCAAATATACAAAAATCCTGTGTCCTAGCTAGGCGCGGTGGTGCACACCTGTAATCCCAGCAGCTCAGGAGGCAGAGGCAGGAGGATCACAAGTTCGAGACCAGAGGCAGTCTGCGTAATTTAGCGAGACCCTGTCTCAAAAAGTAAAACAATGGGCTGGGGGTGCAGCTCAGCACTTGCAGAGCATGCAAGCGCGAGGCCCTGGGTCCAACCCTCAGTACCAAAAAAAACAATAAAAAAAAACAATAAAAAAAAAAACCCTGTGTCCTAAAAATGAAAATTTCCAAACTTAGATGCTTCACATGAGTTAAAGAAGGATGCCTCCTTACCCTCACTTCACCAATATTGGGTTTCAGGTCCACCATGCTGGTCATGTTTCTTTACTCCTTTCTAAGGATGGACAAGATTTAATGGGATCAGAGTCAGTAGTTGCCCTTTTTCTGTGACATTGTTTGCCTCCACCAGGCAGGTCCAGATCTCCCTTATTCCTCATTCTCTGAATTCTGCTTTTAAAGTAACTTTTCTCTTAATTAGTATTTTTTGCAAACTTCAGCTCATTTTTAGCTTTAGACTTGTTAACCATTTCAAACTGCTTTTGTTGTTGCTGCTGTTGGTCTGTGATAGTGTGTCCCTCCTCCCATCTTATTTACACACCCTCTTGAACTCTGGCATCAGGGATGAGTGAAGTCACACAAGTGAAAATATTTCTGTAAGCCAATGTTATTACAGTCTTAAATTTAAATGACATGGTCTGATTGGTAGAAGAACTTGGAGCTTGAAAATATTACCAAAACATCATAACATTAACACATCCTTCCTTGCTTTCCTTCCTCCTGTTTTCTCATTCCCTGTAACTCGTGAATGATGACATTGAGAATTAATCTTCCAAACAGAGCCTATCAACACAAACATTACAGCGGGTAGAGGGTATCTCTGTTTCCATAACCTAGATACTCGCTCATCAGATACTCACAGACAGGGGCACTTTTTAATTGTCACATGGAAAGTTGGTATTCTTTTTCAGGGGTGGACTAATTTGTTTTGAAAATCAGATTTTGATGAGTCAAATGATAGAGCAGACACAAATCATTTGCAGGGCTGGAAACATTATTTGCTCTCGTAGGAACAATGTCATTTGCCTGCCATTCATATTCCTGTGTTGTATGGGACTCCATTAGTCTTTTCTCTCTTGCACAGTATGTATGTTGGTATTTCAAGGAAAGGGAGATCAGCAAGAACTCAGCAGATATGAAGCCAGAAAGTCATATATTTTCTCATTTCATCTTGTTCAGGTCACTTGACTCTTCAAAAAGAAGTAAATAATAAAAGAGTTTCAAAGGGCCATACTTCCTACACCAGATCTAAGTGAAACAATTTTTTAAACTTATTATTAAGAGATAGTTTTCTTTACTACATACTTTCCAAACAGCCACATGTTCTTCCTCACCTGAGACATCACCAGCTCTGCATTGGCTTGTCCTACAGCAAAGCAAGTATTTGCAAAAGGATTAAGAGCATTCAAGACATTACAAGAAGCGTGGGTAGCTCTCCCGACACAGGCATTGACTTTGACACCCAGTTCCCTAGACTGCACTACTACAAGTGCTGCCTTTTTCAGAAATCCTTTCTCATATCCATGCAGAGTTGGGGAAGTATGTCGGATCTTATGTCATTTTCATTTCTTGTCCTTGTGAAGACTTTCCTATACTTTAGTCCCAGAGTTAAACAGAATTTTCCCAAGGAGAGAAAATATCTATTCATTAGCAGAGAAAATATCTATTTCCAAGACACAGTCTGTTTATTTCATAAAAGAAGAAATTGACAATAGTTAATATCTAATGGAGGGAATTGTTCTTTGGACCAAAATATATATCAAGGCCACTACAGGAATGAGTCACAAATTGAACTCCTATTTTTTATCTATGTTTATATCTTTACAACATGTTGATTTTCCTGACTAAGCAGATTGCTTAACATCAACAATGCAAAGGAATGAAAAAAGAAATCTGTACAAGGGAAATAAGGACTTTGTAGCAAGTCCATTTTACCAACGCCCATCAATGGGCAGAGGCTGGCTGGGACACAGTACAATCAGGAAACTGATTCCTTTTTTGATTTAATTTATTCCTACAGACAAGAAAGGAAAGGGGTACTGATGAGGCCTTTCTAAAATTAACACTAAGAAAATGAGATTACCTTCTGTCACTTAAATGCAAAATAAGCAAAATAGGTCAAAACAGATTTGAATTTCCCCATGGCCTATGGTTTTGCAAATCTCCTCTGAGATCCCTTGCAAATTATGTAATTTTGAAGAGTTCTTGTAAATTGTTTAAGACTTTCTCCTGTCAACAAAATAAAGAGGTTAATCTAAAATCCCTCTAAACTGCTTCCTAATTCAGATATAACATGTATCTGAAGTAGCTCCTATAAATGCCTTGATGAATACTGTCTAGCAGTCATTTTAGGGAATTATGTCCCTATGAGGGGAATATATATAAGAATCCAGGAATTATTGGATGTCACACACTTCAGAGGAATATATTCCCCTCTTCATGGGCTCATTAATCTCTTCTGCTATTCTCATTTTATGTCTTCCTTTCCTTTGTTAGTATTTGGTTCTTTTATGAATCAGTTAAGAGTTAAAAGTGGTAAAGTGACCTATCCAAAGTCACACAAAGTATGTAGAGGTTGAGATTTTTGTTTTGTTTTCTTTCCTGTGTTTCTCTTTGTGTTCAATGTGGCCTTTTTAAATGATGTCATATTTATCACCATGACA
Source organism: Pedetes capensis (assembly GCA_007922755.1). NCBI lineage: Eukaryota > Metazoa > Chordata > Mammalia > Rodentia > Pedetidae > Pedetes > Pedetes capensis. The sequence continues at coordinate 18,165 of VMDO01016440.1, read as the reverse complement.
AGACTCTCTGGGTTCCTGCTGGGTGCACAGCAAGTGACCAGGCCCCAGGGAATTTATGTGGCTACAAAAGGCATGACTCCCACACAGGCACCTTCAATCTAAAATGATCCCATCTGTTTGACCTTTTCAGTATAGTACATAAACATCTTTGTCCTTCACTAAGTAAATAATACCATTATAGTTCAAATCAAATGGTGTTTGCAGATGAAGAAACAGAGAATCAAAGGAAGTTAATTTGTCCAAGACCATATGTTTAGGAATTAGTAAGACTATAAATAGAATACAGGATCCTTTTCCTTGTTCAATTTATTTTGATCTATACCATTTTACTTCTGAGCTGCATGGTACAGGAAAAAAAATCTTTAAAATCCTATATGACTCAGAATCCTTTCTTTTACGTATTAAAAATGGACTTCCCAAATCTTGGAGATCACAGCAGGGCCATGTTAGATCCAGCATGGTGAGTATCACAATTTGTCTTATATAAAACAATGGACTTGAATCATTAACTGAGCATCTTCCACGGCTAGGCAAAAAGCGGGACTATCTGAGGGCCATAAAACGGAGGAAGCCATGAACCCTGCCCTCCATTTGGAGAGGCAAATAAATGAATTCTTAAAAAGAATTTCTTGTGGTGTAAGGGAGTAAATGAATGGAAAGTGGCAATTCTCTGTATTCACTTACTCATTTGTATATTTATTAAGTATTTCCTATATTTGTGTTACTGGGTACAGCAATGACTCTAAACATCTTTTAATGATGTTAAGTAATCCCTGGTAGAAAACTAAAGAAATAACCCAACTAATTCTTGACAAAGGAGCATTATATAGTGTTTCCTAAGTCCGTGTGTACACGTGTACATTTGTTCCATTTTTCTTTCTTTCTGATATTATTTATTTTATTTTTCCTGTCAAGGATACTAACGCAATGGTAGAATTTCTGAAAAAGTTTTAAAACATCATAGATGAGAAGGAACTTATGGGGTTCTTAGGCAACCCTTCTTCCTTTCCTTTATGTAGAATGATTGTTCCAGCATACCTCACATGGGAGTTGAACCTCTGTGTATTTCCATTGGAAGGACATTGTTTTTTCTTAAGCCACCTCATTCCACTTGAGAGGCCAACTGTAACTATTAAAATGTTCTCTGTAAGTATCAGGATTCTAGAATTCAGATATGTCTGTCAAGCAATGGAAGTAGTAGGATAAGGCTAACTAATGGATGAAAGAGGCAAGAAACACAGATTTAAACCAGAGTCAGTAGAATGGAGTCAGAGGGTGAGGCCATTTTGAAAGCACCACATTGTCAGTCTTTCACACTTCCCACTAGCACCTGGGGCTCAGTACTGAGTCTCAAAGCACCAAGTACTTTGAAAAGAAGAAAAAATAAAGTAAATCTCTACATAAGACATAGGATCACAGGGTAACAGCAAGTAGATATAAGACATGAGGGTCCCAGAGTAATCCTAACTGAATCCAAAGGTTAAGACACAAATTGACTACCCGTAGCATGTCAGGGCTGGGATTCTTTCTTGAACAAAGAAGAGGACTGGTTTACACCTGGATTGGGAAAGAAGGAAATATGATCATTAGGCTGTTCTAGGTTTCAGACCAATCCATGGCCTTAACCACAGACACTGCCAGGGTGAATCAGCAGTAGAAAGAAAATATATGGTGATTCATAAGTGGCAGGACCCAGAGGATAGAGGAGAATCCGCTTCCACACGAGACTCTATCCAAAAGATTCTCAGAATTATCTGAGAAGAATCTGAAAAGACCAAACATTCTCAAGAGTAAGAGGTAGCTGAAGTAAAAAAAAAAAAAAAAAAAAAAAAAAAAAAAAAAAAAAAAAAAAAAAAAAGTTTCACTAATGTCACTGCGTTCCTATTTTCTATGAAGTGGTATACTAATAAGAGCAATAGTAACAAAATATGAGTAGCTGTGATCGTAATACGAGGTCCTGTTATGTGTTCTCACCCTCAACACTGATCACAACTGTGAAGCTGGTATGTTTTTGGTCCTTTACACTTATGAAAACTAGGTCTCAGAGGGCCAAAGTTGTTGTTGTTGTTAGGTGCCTTCAAGTCGGTATCCAACTCATAGCAACCCTACATACAACAGGAGAAACAGTATCGTTGGTGCTACTATCGTTAGTGCCTACTATTCATAGGGTTTTCAAGGGCTTATTGTTTTTTGGGAGTGGTTTGCCGGGTCCTTCTCCCAAGCCTTCTACAGCACCTGGTGTTCCCAGGTGGTCTCCCATCCAAGTACTAACCAGGCCTGACCCTACTTAGCTTCCAAGATCTGACAGGATCAGATGCCACAGTGGCACAGCTGCAGGCAAGGGCCAAAGAACCAGGTCCCAAATCCATGGCTAGTAAGATATGAAACCAGGATCTGAAAATAAGTCTGACTCTTTTCACTACATTGTGCTATCTCCTGAGGTAACGTGGATAAACATGGGTTATATAAATATTAAATCAAAATCTGCCTTCCTAAATTTTCTACCCACTGATTTGATTTCTCTCTCCTGGGGGGAAAAAATAAACACTGTCTTTAGGGGTTCATCCTTCTTCTCTACAATAGTTCCTCAGGGATTAGAAAATACCTACCAAGGCATCCATAGAATCTTCATGTTGACCTCAGGTAGCCCAGTGTCCAATTTCCTCACCAACTTTTCATTCTCCGGGAAGTCTCTTTTGTCAAGGTTGCCAGCAATGTAAGATGTTCTCTGATTTCTATGAAAAATAATTCCCACCATGCTATGGTGCTCTCCTGATCTTTCAGGACTCCTACACACTTCAACAGCCCTTCCCTTTCCCAAGGTTTGATAAAACCTTCTCAGAATCACCCTCCAGAGCCACTGAGAAGGTGGGCAAGATCCTCAAAGCCAAACAGGCCATGTGAATTAATTCTCTGGAGATCACCTTACTGCCATCCTAATGTAAATGTTATGATAAAATATTAAACTGTATGTATAATTGATACTTTGTAGCAATTCAGGGTCTTGCATGTTTGAATAAAATTCATTATTTACAATTTTCTGCTAGAAGTGATTTCTCTTTGTTGATGGCTCTTCCTAATTGCTTGAACTGCATGACATATTTTCCTAGGCAGCAGTGAAATAATTACAATATTCCTCTTACTTTTGAGTTAACATATAAGTTCCTGATAGGTAGTGCTATAAATACTTTTTTGCATAATGAAAAATGTCTACGTCTAGATTATGCAGGGATATTTATAGACAGATATATTTAGCCTAAGTGATACCCTATCCATCATAATAAAGAACCCAGTTGTAGACCCCACATATCTGAACTCCACTCCCATTTGCTTAGAGCTCTATAAGACTGTGGTCTCTGTTGATAGACTGTATTGATAGATAGGCATGTTCAAGTTTAGTATATTTTTCTATTAAATTACAAAGCTTTAATATAATTTGGAAATTTGACCTAATTTATATTGAAAAGCAATATAAAGTTTGGAGTCTATATACCCTCTGTGTACCTGCATGTGTGGCATATGAGAAAAGAAAGTAAATTGTCATAATCTGGAAAATTGTTAGTCCATCTACTCAATGAAGGAAAAACTTAGGAGAAGATTCCCTTGGTTCCACACAGCAGTAATATGTAAACTCCCTGCAGAAAAAAAGAGAGCAGGAACTCCATTTTTCCCACTCAGGAATACATGCAATTCCCAGGTATAAAAAAAGAGACATGCTTACCCAGTCGGAGCTGAGTTCTTTTCCACTATTCATTAGTCATCTAAAAAGGTGTTTTTTAAAATAACTGTTACTATGGTAGATAACCCACAATAACACACAATTCTGCCCAAAGAAATGTGTATTTGAGAGAAGACATTAAAATCTCTGACCCCTATTGAATGATGAGTCAACTAAGAGATTACTCATGATAAAAGTTTAAGAAGCTTCCTTAATAAATTTCTTATATTTGTATATGTGGAAGATATTAAACTGCTTATTACTTTCTTAATTAAAAATTATAAAATAAAAGCAAGTAGTTATATTCAAAGTACATCTAAACCATTTCATATCTTATTTTCCCAGTATTTTTTGATTTCCAATGAAAAAAAACTACTGCTAAAGCATATTGCCACTTATTTCCCAAGCACATTGAACCGGGTGACATCTACTGCTGCCTTTTTATATCTTTTTAAATATGCACTGTTAATTAGCTTTTTGCATTACAATCATTCACTCTTTCTGGGCAAATACCATTTCTCATACTACTTTCTATCTATCCAGACCACCTACAATAGATCTTCAATTCATTTACTTATTCATTCAACAGTCTACACATTCACCAAATGCCAGGAGTTGAGTATACAGTCCCCACCCTTAGAAAACTCACAACAAATGATCTCTGAAAATAGACAGAAGGTACCCTAACCCAGGTTACCAAGAACAGAGGAGGACAAAGATAGATGAAAGTCAAGGAAGTCTATAAAAAGTAGGTATGGCTTGACTTTCCTGGAAGGACAAATGAATAGGAATTTGCCAGTGGATGGCAGGTGGGAAATTGATGCACAGGGGTCTTTCCTCATAGGAAGCACTCAATAAATAATTGTCCACTTCTTCTGGAATAAGTGGTATTGACTTGAAATCAGTGACCCTTCACCCCTAAGAATCTATGTGTCTCTGACTTTTTTAAGCCATTAGAGGTCTATTTATTAGGACATTGCTTCAGGCTTTCTTTCCACCAAAGAGTGTTTCTTTTTACTAGTAGAATAGAAAACAGGACTGCTTTTTAAGAAAAATTGGGGGGAACCTTCAGGCTTGATGTGCATATGTCTATTCTCAAAGTAATAAATAATAATTTTGGCATTTTTTAAAAATGAAGAAATGGAAAGGAAGAAAATAATCACATATCTTACCACTGATAGCCAGCCATTATTAATAAAATGGTGCATTTCTTTTCAGTCATTTTTATTTTGCAAAGCTTGGGGGTTATTATTTTTACATAGTTGCAATGGTATTAATTAACAGTGCATATTTAAAACTAAACCCCACAGTACTAGATGTCATATTGCACAATGTGCTGAATTGTTAATTAAATGGAACCATTTTATTAATACTTTAGGAATTGCTTCTTTCAAACGAAATCAAAAATAAGATTTTATGTTAACATTGCAACAAAGCATCATTGTATGTGCCAGTTTTATTGGCTCCATATCTCATGGATATTTCATAAGATGCACATAATTTAATCAGCTATTCTGTTGTTGGGTATTTAGGTAATTTCCAAAATTTTAGTGTTCTTAATAATTCTGCAATGAGCATGTTTGTATACAATGATTTTCTCCATATATTTTGTATTCATTTTAGGATCAAGTCTTAGAATGAATGACTCAAAAGATATGATGTTTTCAAGGCTCCAAACATATAGGCCCAAATCATGTTTTTAAAAAGTATACCAATTTTTATTCCTACTGGCCATGAGAATGGTTTTTGACTCTTACCAACACTGAATATTATCACTTAAATCTTTAACTTGATTTGCTTAAAAATATCCCAATTTGCACGTATTTGTTCACAGTGAAGTTGAATACTTTCCTCTTTTTCACTTGGTTGTATCTATTTTGAGAGTCTCAGGCTGAACTGACATTAATTCAATGGCTGATTGTTTGGGGATTGCCTCAGGAGTGAATTGCTGCATCCTTCTCCCATTTTTGTGGTGCTGGGTATATACATATCTGCAGCCATAGCCCTTGGAAGCTAAGTAGAGTTGGGCCTGGTTAGTACTTGGATGGGAGACCACCTGGGAACACCAGGTGCTATAGGCTTGGGAGATGGACCTGCAACCCACTCCCAAAAATCAATCTGCCATTGAAAACCCTGGGAACAACAGAGAAGCACTGACAATACTGTTTTCCTTCTTATATGTAAGGTCACTATGAGTTGGATACTGATTCGACAGCACCTAAAAACAACATATATATATATATATGAATGGGTTTCTGCTAATTGCCATATCATTGTTCTTTTAAAATAATCTCTTTGACCATAAATTTACCATAAGAATCCTTCTCAGAGCTCACATCATATTTCAAAGAACTCAAGATCCTCCTGTGTCCACCTCCCAAGCACATGCTATCACATCTGGCTATGCTCAATTTGAATGGGTGTATTTTCTGCTAGAATCCATGATCTACGGAGGCTAGAGCTTGGCAATCATGCATCCTATTGCACACTCCAGAGCCTAAGAGACAGTCCCTCCTTCCTCTATTCACCAGACTTAATAGAATGTGGAAAAGGTGACATTCTGGAATACAACAGAAGAAAATCTGTAGAGAGAAGTCCTGAATTCTGCCTCCCCCTAAGCCATACCTTCCAATGGCTTCTATTACATTTCCACTGCTTGGCAGCACTTTTGCTCTCCTTGATGAGGTATTTTAGCACACTGAATGTTATTCTCCATTTATCTGTAAAATTTACTTGACCCTCCTAATTATAGGCACAGAGCAATCATCTCTCTGCTGCTGCTGAAGACATGGGATAATTAACAAAGAGAAATTCCTCCTGCCAGTGTGTGCTATGAATAGAAAGCTTCTATTTGACTTCTGGGTTTTGTCCAATTGTGATACAGTTTGTATCCTAACTTCATGAAAATTCATATACGATACACGGTTTTGATCACAGATTTATATAGAATATACTACTTGGGAAAAGTACATTGGCTGTAAAAAAAATGAATCTATTTCCAGTTTCAATAAATACTAGCCAACTTTCTGCTTTTCTTGTAGCCTGCTGATAGAATTACCTCTTGGGAAGGTCCATTCTAGCTGTCATGTGTGTCAATGATTCAACAAACAGTTATTTGGCTTTTGTGCATGCTTTTCACTGTGCTAATAGCACTCATTTGCTACTATATTCAATTCTTACAGAAAAATATTTGGTACTTATTATTTTTCCCATTTATTTATCTTATTATTTTCATTTTATTTTTTATTTTTTGCAGTACCTGGAACTGAACCCAGGGCCTCATGCATACTTTTTGCATGTGCTCTACCACTGGGCTGCAATCTCAGCCCCTTTTTAACTTTTTATCTTGAGACAAGAGTCTCACAAAGTTACATAGGCTGCCTCTGCCCTCAAACTTGTGAACTTTCTGCCTCTGCCTCCTGAGTCGATAGGATTACAGGCATGCACCACTGTGCCTGGCTATTTTTCCCATTTATTTTAGATGTGACTCCCCAACCTCATCCACCCAGACCATCCATCCATCCAGTATCCAAGGCAGAACATAAACTGAGATTTCCTAATCCTCAATCAAGTTCTTTTTTTACTGTATTTAGGCATGACTTGTTCCCACATTGCTTTGAGTCATGGTACCCTTCCCTGTTTGCCACAACATGCCACTATGCTATGAAATATTCATCATAGTGTTCATTACCTTGAAAATGTCAAATTGCTTGCTTACCTGTCTACCTCTGAAGGCTATCAATCCATTGAGGGAAGAAGTCAAGTTCTATTTCATATTGTATTCCCAGAGCCCAGTAGATTGACTTGAACTAGTGGGTGCCTAATATTATTTTTAATTATTATGCAATTAAATAAGCCACTCAACAAATTGGTGGACGTGGTGACATTTGGGTTATGTGCTAATGTGTTTTGCATACAGAAAAGTATGTCATATAGTTCACTTTTCTTTGCCTATGTAAAATTTACTATAATGATAAACTAAGGCATATCTCCAAACTCTATTACTTTACTAGACCATGACTACTTCTGCTCTGTAATAAGTCATAGAAAATTGCTATGAATTCTCAACTGTCACAATCTATTTTGTGTTGTTATAACAGGATATTACTGATTGGGTAACTTATTTTTAAAAAGATATTTAGTTCTTATAGTTCTGAAGCCTGCGAAGTTCAAGATCAAGTGTATATATCAGGTGATGTCCTTCTTGCTGTGTTGTAAAATGACTGAAAGAGTGGTGTGGTGAGATAGCCTGAGTGTGGCAGCCAAGGTGTCTCTTCCTTTTCTCATAAAGGCAGAAATGCTATGATGAGTTCCTGCCTCATCCTTATAATCTCATCTAACCTTATAACCTCCCAAAGGCCCCTTCTCCAACTCACCTCCAATTACTATCAACATATTCACTTCAGGATTAAGTTTCCAACCCATGAACTTTGGGGGAAACATTCAAATTATAGAACCTATCTCAGTTTTACCTTCTTTTGTTGTTTTATGTGAACTATCACCAAAACAATTAATTTATCTCTGCAAAACAGAAGACAGGTAGTAGGAGTTTTCAACATTCCTCCATCTCTCCTTCTATCACCAATCTTAAACTGAAAAGGAATTCTAAAACCTCACTGACCCTTCAAATACTCAACTAGATTTCACTCAATAACACCCCATCCAAGTGAATTTCTAGTGCCTACTAAAATGGTTCCAGTGCTAGGGAACCGTCCTGCTCTTTATGGTCATTGAATTAGATTTAGACTTCTCTAAACAGAAACTGGAAATGAATAAAATGTATTAATTGACAAAACTGTGAATTGGTACAAACTTAATGAAGTATTTATACATTTTCAGCAGGTATTCCTAAAACCTATATAAAGGACATTACCAGGCTGGGGTTTAGCTCAGTTGGTAGAGAGCTGTTCTGTGCACTCTGAGGCCCTAGGTTTAATCCCCAGCACTGCAAAAATGGGAGAAAGACCCGGCAGCCCACTCCCAAAACAATCCCAAAATAATCAGCCATTGAAAACCCTGTGAATAGCAGAGAATACTGTCAGGCATGGCACGGTGTCAGAGAGTGTTTCATTGTGTTGTACATAGGGTCCCGATAAGTTGGACCCGACTCAACAGCCCCTAACAACAACAACAAAGGGACAGTAGCAGAGATATATACCATGATGCATGTTCAAGGATATTCTATGCAGTGTCATTTAAAGAAAATTAAACCACATAATTGTCTAAATATATAAAATGATTCCATTAAATAATGGTCTACTTGCCAGGTACAGTGGCTCACACCTGTAATCCTAGTTACTCGGGAAGTGGAGGCAGGAGGATCGCAGGTTCAAGGCCAGAGGCAGCCTGGGTAATTTAGCAAGACCCTGTGTCAAGATGAAAATTTTAAAATGGGCTGGAGGTGCAGCCCAATGTCACGCACTTACAAAGTATGGGCAAGGCCCTGGGTCCAACCCCCAAGTACTACAAAAAAAAAAAAAAAGTTCCATTACATAATATAGTAAAATCATTAAAAAATGCTGCTCTGTATACAATTTCATGAAAGAAGGAAACATTCATAGAATTTTAAGTGAAAAAGTCAAGTTTAAAACATAATATCTGCATGACAACACTCTGTTTTTTTTTAAAATACATAATTGCATTCATAGAAAAAAAAAGTATGGAAATAAAATTTATTTCTCAGCAGTGAGATTATTATATTTTCTTCATACTTTACTCTCTTACAGGAAAAAAAAAACATTTATTACTCCTGAATCAAAGAAAAAGTAAGTTTAGGGCAAGTCTTTTCTTGAACTGAAGTTTTTGTTATTTTTTGTATTAATTCAGTATATTTGTACTTAAAGATTAAAAAGAAAACACCTTTCCTACTCATGAAATTCATCATGCATTTGGAGCAACTGCAGCGTGCCCTCTCACTGCCCCATGCCTTCTCTCACCAGTTGAACATCTATGGGGTCTCCCATTCCTACCCTCCAACCACACATTCTCTGCACAGCAGTGAGTGTGATCCTATGTGACAGACCAGTCATTTCCCTCCTCCAAACCTTCCTATCACACAACAAAAGCAGTACCCATATTAGAGTAAACATGACTTTCTCTGACCCTCTTTTCTACCATCATTAATTTCTCAGTTCACTTTGGCATCAAAATTTTCTTGCTCCCATGTTCCACCTCAGGACCTTTTCACTTGCTATTCCTTCTGTCTGGAAGACACCTCTGCCAGTTAGCTCATGGTTTGTTCCCTCCCTCCATTCCAGTCTCCACTCAAATTCCCCTCCTCGGAATGTTCTTCCATGAACTCTCTTTGAAAACCAGCACCCCTGAGTCTCTGAATGTCCCTTATCTCACATGGCTTCCCAGCAAGTACCACACAGTCATTTCTTACTTGTCTATTTGTTTATCTCTGACACTCCAACCAACTGCAAGTTCCATAAAGGGCAGGGTTCCTTCTGGTTTGTTTTCATTTTCATTGCTATAATCCCCATTGCCTAGATAAGAACAGGTTGGAGGATTAATACATATAGTCAGCTTAATGGAGGAAGTGGTTTCAAGTTTCCTCACCCAGCTGCTGGAAGTCCAAACTCCTCATCCTGAAATCAGTGCCTGCCTGGAAAAGACCACCATGCTCCAGTATGATCTAGCCATGAAAAGCAGTCTGCTCCCTCCCTCTCTCACCTCCTCTTCCTCATTCTTCAAGCAGCTCTCTAATATGCCTCTCTCTAAGTTCAAAAGCCACCCCAAGCTGCTACATCACACTTCTCACTCACGCAAAGCATCTAATGAGCATACTGCTGTGAAGCAGGTAGGGACTGCAGTTCCCAATTATTATTTATTCACTCTAGCGACAAATGAAGAGATGTGAAAATACATATGTTATTGTAAGGGAAAATTTACACACAAGAGAGAGTTTTCTTTTTAGAAGATTATATGAAAGAAATTCTCTCTGAGGTCAAAATGAAAGAGTGAGAAAGAAAGAGTAAAACTGAATAACACCTGAAGCCTGTAGAAGCTTCAAGTTCTGGCCTTACTGACAGATTAAACAATGAATAACTTGTTTGTGCACCGTCTTGGCAAAAACACACAGCTGGGGAAGGCATGACTCAGAGAACAAGGAACAGGACATGCAACAGTTATTCAAGCAGATCCACCCAGGCAGGCAGAGGAGCACCCAAGTTTCTAGTTTGTCAATAATGTGGAAAAAACAGGTACATGGAAATGAGGCCATGATATAAAACAAAATATGCACTAATTATATGATTAGCTAAAATAAGTCCCCCAGTGATGTGATCTATGGCTCTGTCTTTCATAAACTCTTAAAATGTCTCCATTTAAGAAAAATGAATCAGACAACAAAATAGTGTCAACATAAAAATGTGCTCAATTTGGAATCATCTGTGAGAGTACACAATAAAAAATGGAGATCTTAATCACTATCACAAATGGTATTCATTATCATAAAGTTTAATTTTATTTTCTTTTCCTTCTTTATTTTACTTGGCAATGCTAAGGACTGAACCCAGGGTGTCACTTATGGTAGACAAGCACTCAACCACTGAGCTACACTCCCAGCCCCTAGTTTAGTTTCTGTCAAAATATGGCTGCCTTTATCCCTAAAGCCACAATGTCATTCAGGATTACAGTGCTGACTTAGCTCCACTAAAGTCTATTATAAAAGACCAAACTGGCTTGATGAGGAAAGTAGGATTGAGTCATGGATAAGATTTCCATTTTTAGTCCATTACCTTTAAAACCTTTGTTTGTTTGTTTGTTTGTTATTTAGTACGAGGGGGCTGAAACCAGAGCCTCATGCCTACTTTGTAAGTGCTCTACAACTAGGCTGCACCCTCAGCCCCCTTTTTATTTATTTTTTTCTTGAAACAGGGTCTCACTATGTTGTGCAAGCTGCCTCTGGCCTTGAACTCGGGGTTCTCCTGCCTCTGCCTCCCGAGTCGCTGGGATTACAGGCCTGTGCCACTGCACCCAGCTAAAACATTATTTAATTATGGTTAAAAAACACTTCTAACAAAGTTACCATCTTAACCACTTTTAAGTGTCCAGTTCAGTAGTGTTAAAGTACATTCACACTGTTGTACAATCTTCAGAACTCTTTTTACCTTGCAAACCTGAAACTCTATACCCATTAAATAATAACTACTCTATTAGCTCTTGTGTGGCTAGAATTTCTAACAATTACAACACAGTCTTATAATAAAAATTACCAAAGGAAAATCTTACATTCATTCAGTGAAAGAAGATGACCCTTATGTCAGATTTGCATGGAAAATTCAATTCTGAAATAAATACTTTAATAAGACTGGTCATAATCTTGGGAAAATAAAAAAATAATTTTTTAAAAATTGGTTTCATAATCTACCAACTAGAAGTTATCTGGATGCCTGAAAAATGCTTAAATAACAGATTCATAGTCAGAATAAATACTAAGCAGTCGTTTCATTCTTCAAAATGCAATGCCAAAACCATCTCCCTGTTACTCACTAGCAATTGCCATTGACTACAATTACCAACAGATATTTGAATGAAAGCCTATTATGAGTAGGAACTTGAGGTCATCAGCCAAAAGCAGCAGAACTCTAGTCAAAAATCTCTTTTTAGGTCAAAATCTCCTCTTACCCAGATAGGCAGTTTCTGAGATAATACCTACCTTATATCAGAGGACACTGTTGACTAATCTTTCCAAGCATGGCAACAAGAAATTGGGTTCAGGTTCCCTTATGGGTTCAATATGTTAAAATGTAGAGGGTTCAGGTTTGGTTGGGTGGTGGTGGTTGTTAGGTGCCGTAAAGTTGGTGTCCCACTCATAGCAAACCTATGTACAACAGAAGAAACAATACTGTCATGCTTCTCTGCTATTTGTAGGGTTTCCAGTGGCTGATTGTCTTGCTGCAGTGGGTTGCTGGGTCCTTCTCCCAAGCCTATAGTACCTGGTGTTCCCAGGCGGTCTCCCACCCAAGTACTAACAGGGCTCAATCCTGCTTAGCTTCTGAGATCTGATGGGATCAGATGCCACAGTGCTATGGCCGCAGGCTCGGTTACGATATGGTTTAAAATTTTAATTATATGCATAGACGAATAAGTTTTTTTCTTTCTTTTTTTTAATTTTTAGGTATAATAAAATATCTAAGGATACAAAAAAATTAAAAGCTGAAACTGAACCCAATCTTTCATTGGGTTCAGGTCCAGAAAATTTTTCTAAAATGAATGAACCAAAATGGGTTCACAGCTGGATTCAGTTTGAGGCCCTGCTATCTACACATGGGATTTAAACTTGAACTTTCTACATTTTAACATATTAAATTTACACTGGAATCTGAACTCCATTTTTTGTGGGTTTGAAGCCCTGCTTCTGAGGAAATAGGACTCAGGGGTAGAGGGACCAGCATTGGGCCTGGATTCAAATAGTTACTTATGGATTTTCCCTCAATACCTAATTTGCCTAGAATCCCCCAAATTCTGAACATCATTTTCTTACTACTTTGTCTCTGCCAAATTGCATTCATAATTATATCAATTTGTTGGCATGGGGGAAGGAATAAAAGAATATCTAAATAAATTCCTAGAGTTCAACTATTTTCTTATCTATTTACATGTCATTTTGATGCTCAAATCCATGATTAGATGGATGTTATTCATTAAAATACATTTTTCACTCCCTCCCTTTCTACCAGTTGGAAATAACAGTTGGATAATGAAATTTCTGTATTTCCTCTGTGACTGGGTGGGAGAATGGGGAGTGGTGTTGGGAGAAGGGGGACAATTCATTAGCAGCCACCAATCTTTTACACATAAGATAATCATACACACCGTCCCAGTCTAATTAATAGTGTCTCATTACTAAAATTAAATGATAACATTTTTTCTTAGACTCCATGAGAATTTAACACTCAGTTAATCCAAAGAACTCTTAGTTTAATTTCAAATTAGCAAAAATAAAAGTAGCAACTAATATTTACACAGGCTGTTAGATTTTTCACCGTGTTTTCATGAACATTATCTCATTTTGTTCTTCAGGGTGGTGAATATCGTCATTTCCATCTTGCAGGCAAAGAAATTAAGATGTAGACTATTTGCATAAGTTGCCCCTACATTATGTGCCAAACATGTGGATCCACAATATAAGCCCAAGTCTTCTAGTAAGAATATCTACCTATTATCACAACGATAGTGTTTCTTTGTTTGTCTATGTATTAAATGTTCAGTTTTGGCTAACTTTAACATTTTTAAATCTATTTTTTTCCTTAGTCTAAATCACCCTACTCACATAGACATCAGATTTATAAAAATGAATGGCATAAATTGAAGAAATCTATTAGCCCATTAATCCTGATTTGCTTTCATTAATACAGGATGTCTGCATGGTTGATTTATGCAGATGTTATGATTTTATACTCTCTGTACACTTGAAATTAGTTTGAAATGTCAAAGAGTTTTGATATTTTAGGTTTTACACTTCATGTATTTCTCCTTGTGTGTCATGGTTTCTGCCAAGCACCAAATTTAGCAGCCTCTCAGAGCTTTTTCTAGCCTGCCCCAAACAAGAAACACTAGAAATTACTGAAGACAAGTTGGTCTTGTGAGATTTCCAAACTAGTTCCTAAACCAAAGAAATTGAGTGAGATAAATTTAGAACACTTGGGAGCTTTTAAAGTCTATTTGGATACATTGCAGTGACTGCCAATGTGAAAGCATGTCCTAGAAACAGAAAGGGTGATCAAAGTCTCACCTCCAAACAATTCATCCCTGACAAAATGTGCAAGGGCAAACTTCTTTGCTTTGTTTGGAAATGATAACATATTCTTCATTCAGAAGTCACAACAGTTTTAGATTGGTTGGGAAAAGAGTTTTTAATTTTGTTGTCATTCTTACAGTTTTTGTTATTTTCTTTTTTTTTTCTGAATGATTTATGTTTTCCTGAGATTTTACCAAGACCCACAATCAGATCAATTTTTTAAAAAATTATTATTATTCTTATGGCAAGTAGCTCTTGTGAATTACAGGTTGGACAAAGAATTTACTGCTCTGAATCATTCATGGTAGAGAATTCATTTCAAGGTGATCAATAAAGCACTATATCTGTGGCCTATCAATCTCAAGTAGGAAATCTTTTCAGTGAAATGTTTACAGAATACCAGAAATACTCACAGTATTCCTGGAAAGCAAAATATCAATATGCTAAGAATTCATGCCTTTTAGCCCAATAATGAATTCTAGAAATCTCTTCTAATACATTATCCCTAAATATAGGCAATGACATATACTCTAAAGATGTTCATAATGGCAGTATTTATAAGTGTGACAAGTTGCAAACTGTCAAATTATCCAATAATAGAGGAATCTCTAAGTAAATTATACTATATTCACACAATGAAATCTTACAGCAATTAAATATCATTATGGAGGTTTTAAGAGTTGTAAGGATGTACTTTGGAGTCAAACAATACAAGTTTGAATCTTGATTCTAAAGTTTTAGTTAGCTTTATAAAACTAATCTCAGCTTTTAAATGTATAATGATCATTATAAAGGTATGGTAATTTAGAAATAATATACATAGCAGGTAGTACAAAGTCTACCACATTTCAAACAGCCAAATATAGTTGCTGTAGAATAGTAAGAGGTAAAAAAGAGAATGCAAAACCATTTACATATCACAATATACCTATGTAAAAATGCATGTGAATATAGGGAAAATACTGGAAGGAAATATTAAAATTCCAAAAGAATATTAAAGCTTCTCTCTAGTAATAAAAATCTATAAAGTATACGAGTGCATATATATACTTTTCTGTATTCTTTTAGATTTTTTTCTACATAGTATTCATTTCTTTTATAAGAATAAAGTGATGCTACAGCAGCTTGAGGAAATATGTGCATTCAGCTATTTGGACTTTAAAATTAACACAAAAAATATATTTTTAAAATTCCCAACATCAAATAATATCCTTTCTCACTCTAGAAACATTTTGCTTACGAAGTATTTTCTGAACATGCTTATTTAGTGCTCTGTACCTTTCCTTCCATTCTCTTCATGACAAACCACTGCTCATCCTTTGAAGCCCATTGAAAAGCAATATCCTCTAGAACGCTCTTTTTAACTTCCCTTCTGCCTCTGTGTTCCAGACCATACTGCTGAGTGCACTGCTAACTCAGGGCACGATCATCATCACCATAACAACATATTAAACATTTATTAAGGTTTCATTCTCTAATATATATGCCATATTACTAAATCCTCACTGAAATCCTATGAATCAGATACTGTCATTAGGCTCATTTAAAAGATGAAGAAGTGCCACTCAAAGAGAGTTTAATATTCTGATCCCAAATCCCATGCTTTTAATCATAATGCTATGGGCTTTTAGTTCTGTTTACGCCCTTAAGCTTGATATATTAGCACCTAGAAGGGATTAGTAATACCTCCAAAGTCAGACATGTTGTTGTTGTTGTTGTTGTTGTTGTTAGGTGCCTTCCAGTCGGTATCCGACTCATAGCAACCCTCATAGGGTTTTCAATGGCTGACTATTTCGGGATTGCCTTAGGAGTGGATTATCTGGCCCTTCTTCCATTTTTTCGATGCTGGGAATTGAACTTGGGTCCTCAGAGACTGCAGTGCAGCACTCTACCAACTGAGCTAAATCCCAGCCCAAAGTCAGACATAGACTGTTTCAAATAAATGCTTAGTTTTCTTTAATAGGATCTTATTTGAATATGTGCCTATTATCTTCGTGCCCTAAAATCTTTGTATCTATTATTTCCTTGGCCTGTAGCCTTATCCCTGTGGCTTCTGAACCTGACAAATCTCAGAAGTGAAGCAGGGTCAGGCCTGGTTATTCCTTGGATGGGAGACCACCTGGGAATACTGAGTGCTGTAGGCTTGGGAGAAGGACCTGGCAGCCCACTCCTGAAGCAATCAGTCATTAAGAACCTTATGAATAGCAGAGAAGTGCTGACAATAGTGCTAGGCATGGCACAGTGTCAGGTAGTATTTTGTCTGTTGTATATTGGGTCACTATGAGTAGGACCAGACTTGAAATCACCTAACAAAAACAACAATTACTTCCCTAAATATTTCTTTTTGATTGTCTTCTAGCTCTGTGCTAGGTTCTGAAGACAAAATGATCACAAAGAGTAGCCAAGGTTCTGGTCCTCAAATGGATAACAGTCTACCTGTGATATAGACATTAACTGGGGTCACACAAATTCAGAACTATATATGTGACATATGCTATAAAAAATAGGAACATGGTGATAAGTGAGCACATTGTGGAGAATTTTTCCCTTTGAAGGTAAAATGGAGGTTCAAAGGGGAGAGGAAGGTAAGACAATCAGGAGTTGAGTTTGACACAGGTAAATGTGAAGTTATCATTTGTCATTGAGAAAGCAAGTGGATATGAATCTGAAGTAGAGTAAAAATGATCTGAACTAGAGATAAAAATTGAGGAATTATCAGCATTTGACTCTATTTAAAGTGTTAAATGGGATGACATGTCCATAGAAATGTATGTAGGAAAAAGGAGAAAAGATCCAAAGACTGAATCTGTAGCAATTCACCTTCAGATATCAAAAAGATGATGCATAATCAGCAAAAGAGACAAAGCAGAGAGCAGTACCATCGAGTAAAAGCAAGAGAGTGAAATTTACTGGTAATTGAGTGAAACATATCTTTCAAAAAGAATGAGAAATCCAGTAGGTCAAAACATTGCCAATAGGTCCAGTAAGATTAGGAGAGAGAATTGATCATTTCATCTAGCAACATGACATTAATTGGTGACTTACATCATTTAAATGGAATGGTAAGGTCAAATTCCTGACTGAACATAGCTCAAGAGCGAATTCAAGGAGATGAATCAGAGGTGTGAATGTAGAAGGAAAATGGAGTAGTGGCTTATAGGATGAAACAGGTAAAGAAAGGTTGTTTTTGTTTTTACCAAGGATGGGAGAAAAATAGCCTGTTTGCATGTGAATAAGAATAATTCAGTAGAGAAATTTACGGTGACAATGTGAGACAGAGAAGGGAGAGATGTGCAGGTAATGTCTTTGGCTAGGCAAGAAGAGATAGGATCAGTCAAGTACAGGAGGAACAGAATGGACTCTTGATTGAATTTCACACAGATAATCTTTTCCAAGGGAGTAGGACCTGGCAAACCACTCCCGAAACAACTAGCCATTGAAAACCCTATGGATAGCAAAGAAACACTGTCAGATATAGTGCCGGAAAATAAGCCCCCCAGGTTGGAAGGCACTCAAAAGACTATTGGGGAAGAGTTGCCTCCTCAAAGTAGAGTCTACGGTGATGACAAAAATGGAGTAAAACCCTGGGACCTCCATTTGCTGATGTGGCACAACTCAAGATGAGGAGAAACAACTGTAAACATCCATTAATAATTGGAACATGGAATGTACATAGTATGAATCTAGGAAAATTAGAAGT
>VMDO01016439.1:21478-47965 GCA_007922755.1 Pedetes capensis | reverse complement strand
TCTCACTCATATGAGAGAGCTGACTCAAAATTACAAGAAGGAAAAATCCTACTCAAAGGTCAGATCACATTAAAAGTGGGGGAGGGAAGATAAGAATGAGGTCAATACAAATGGACTAAAAATCACATGTAATTGTTCTAACAAGATAGAAACAAAGACCACTACAGGAAAAGTTTCTATCTTAAACAGAAATGGAACCGAAGGACATATAGAAAAATACTACATAGTAAAAGATAGAGAAGACTTGGATGGGAAACTTAGATAGGAAGGGGGGAGGGGGGAAACATAGAGGAGGGTAAGGGGTAACCTATATGTATAATGCTTATCAAATTGCATATATGAAAATTGTCACAATGAAAAGCATGTCAAAATGAAACACATTATGATGTACATTAAAAATTTCTAATAAAAAAAAAAAAAAGAAAGAAAATGGTGTTCACAAAGTAAGATCTGTATGGTCCTGGGCTATCACTCTTTCAGACCTGCCTGGAGGACAGGTGTGTGACTGTATAGATGCTCCTCTATGTATGATGGGGTTCTGTCCCTGGGAACACATTGTAAAGTGATAGCAATGTACGTATAAAATGCATTTAATACAACTACCTTACAGAACATCACAGTTTGGCAACTGGGCTCACTGTAGAAGATCGATGGCCGACCCTGGGGATTGCAGGGCTGATGGGGGGCCAGGACTGGTTCCTGCTGCCCAGCATCACAAGAGGAGACCACACGCAGGTCTCTTGCCTAAAGAAAGGTCAAAATTCAAAATCCCAAGTACACTTTCCACCGAATGTGTATCGCTCTCACATCATTGTAAAGTCAAAAAATTGTCAGTCCAACACATGCCTTCTCACCTGTGCATGTACACAAGTCTACATTTGAGTATCTATCTAACACTATCTATACTAGAGCAAACATAAATCCAGTCTCATTCTGTCATTGGGCTATGCTTGGTATGTTGTTGTTGTTGTTGTTAGGTGCCACTGAGTTGTGTCTGACTCCTAGTGACCCTCGTACGGTTTTCCATGGCTGATTGTTTCAGGATTGCCTCAGGAGTGGATTGCCAGATCCTTCTCCCATTTTTGTGGTGCTGGGAATTGAACCTTGGACCTCAGAGACTGCAGAGCAGCACTCTACCAACTGAGCTAAATCCCAGCCCATGGTTGGTATAGTTAAATTTAAGATAGGGATATTGGTTCATACAAATGGTGTTTCTTACAAATCATTTTGTTTCACATTTGGTTTTCTTCCTTCCTTCCTTCCTCTCTCTCTCTCTCTCTCTCTCTCTCTCTCTCTCTCTCTCTTTCATTTTTTTCTTTCTCTCTCTCTTTCTTTTCTTTTCTTTTTTTTTCTTTCTGTACTTGGGGATTGGACCCAGGACCTCACACATACTTTGCAAGTGATCTCCTGCTGGGCTGCCCCTCCATGCCATTTTTCCTTTTCATCTTATGACACAGCCTTGCTAAGTTTCTCAGGTTGCCTCTGGCCTTGCACCTGCAATCCTTCTGCCTCTGCCTCCCCAGTCACTGAGATTACAGGCTTGCAACACTGCATCTGGCTCACATTTGGTTTCTAAAGTCAAGAAAAGATATAAATTTAGCCTGTAATCCTACCAACGTGGGAGGCGGAGACAGGAGGATCACGAGTTTGAGACCACAGGCAGTCTGTGTAACTTAGCGAGACCCTGTCTCAAAAAGTAAAAAAAAAAAAATGGGCTGGGGGTGCAGCTCAGTGGTCCAGCACTTGCAAAGCATGCAAGTGCGAGGCCCTGGGTTCAACCCCAAGTATAAAAAAAGAAAAGAAAAGATATAAATTTTAGAGCCCAAGTCTGGTAGGCCAAACATATTCATTTTCTTGAAATATGACTCTGAATCTGTGCATTTGGGAGGGTGAAGCATTGCTCCCAGGCAGTTTTCCAATCCTCCCTTTCCTAAGCCCCATCCCAGGGGAGGCTTGGGGATGCGAAGGGCCACTAAACAAAGATCCAATCTGGAGGCAGCTGGCTTGGCCAGATTTTCAGTGGTGGGCAGCTCCCTGCTTCTGTGCCCCAAGTGGAAATAGGAATCAGAGCCAAGACCAAGGGACACAGTGTGTGAGGCTTATCCTCTGTCCCCTCTCTGGTCTCAGCCCTCTTTGGGGTCCCTGCTTTCTATGCTTCCCCTCTCTCTCTACTTATTTAGGCTGGGAGAAATCTCTCCCTTTCCTGTACTGCCCACAAAGGCTCTGCCATAATCTTCTTAATGTGCTCGTGGCCTCAGGAAAAGAAGAAGCAGAAAAGCGGAGCCATGGCCTGCCTTTGTCCCCAGTGAGGTTGGAAGGCAGAGGGGAAGGGGCCCGTATGCTCGCTCTCATCTGGGTGACATTTTCCAGAACCTCAAGTGGTGAACAGAAATGTTTATTGGCCAACTGCAGTTTGTGGACCTGCTGGTTGGCACGAGAAGTTCTTGGCTATGGAGCTGCAGAAATCTTTCCCAAATCTTTCATCTAATTTCTCCAAATCTTTAAAAGATACAAACTTGCATAAAGTAATAACTATAACAATATGTTGCTGGATTTGTAACATATGTAGACCTAATATATGTATATGTATGTGTGTGTGTATATATATAATGTATGTATATATATGTACATATATGTATATATATGTATGTATATGTATGCATAGAAAAGGGAATATGTAAATCTCACAGGAATTCAGTTCAGTCATGCTTTGAATTAATCCAAAATGATTATGACACATTAAAGATGTATAGAATAACCACTAACAAAGTAACTTTAAAAATAGTGAAAAAATTATGAAAGGAATTAAAATGCTACCCTACAAATCATTCACTAAGATGGTAAAAAAGCTCAATACATAGAAAAGTAAAAGTAATATGGCAGATATATTAAACAAACAAAGGTAGAGATTATCTAAGTTGACTTTATAAAAAAAGTCAAATTCTGTGTTGTTTCTAGGACACACACTGTAGCTTTAAAAATTCAAACAGGCTGACAGTGAAACAGTGGAAAAATATGAACCTCAAAAACTGTGGCCATAAGAGACATGGGATGACTATGCTCACGTCAAAACAACAACAACAACAAAACAAAAAAGCAAAACAGACTTTAAAACAAAACAAAACAAAATACTGGAGATAAAGTGGCATATTATATAATGATAAAAGGGTTAGTCTATCAGGAAGAGACAACAAATATAAATATATATCTGACAACAGAGCTCAAAAAATACCTGAAGCAGTCAGGTGCCAAGGGGCATGCCTGTAATCTCAGCTACTCAGGAGGCTGAGGCAAGAGGATCGCAGGTTCAAGACCAGAGGCAGATTGCGCAATTTAGTGAGACTTTGTCTCAAACAATGAAAAAGGAGTTAGGGGTGCAGGTCAGTGATAGAGTATTTACCTAGCATGTGTGACACTCTGGGTTCAACCCCTCAACACTGCAAGAAGAAAAAATAAAAACTGATAGAACTGAAGGGAAAATAGATAATTCAATAGTAAAAGTTAGAATTAGGCAGATAATCAACAAAGAAGCAAGAGATTTAAATAACAATAAAAACGAAGTAGACCTAACAGATATACAGAATGCTCCACCCAACAGCGAAAGAATACACATTCTTCTCATGCACACATGGAATCTTCTCCAGGCTAGGTCACATTCTGGCCCACAAAACAAACTTAAATAAATGTAAAAAGACTGAAATCACACAAGGTATTTATTTTGGCTTCAATGACTGTAATGGAATAAAACTAAAAATTATTAATGGAAGAAAATTTGGGCAGTTTACATATATGTGGAATTTAATCAACATACTCTTAAATAATTAATCAAAAATTCAAAGAAGAGAATCACAATGAAAATCAGGAAATTATTTGAGATGAACAAAAATTAAAATGTAATATACTAGGATGTATGGCATAAAGATAAAGCAATTTATGTCTGTAAAAATATTTTTTAAAATTAAAATCTCTAATGAATAACCTAATCTTGCATCTTAAAGTACTAGTAAAATGAAGAGCAAACTAAATTTAAAGCAAGCAAAAAATAAATAAATAAATAATAAAGACTAGATGAGAAAATAATGAAATGAGAAGCAAAATAGTAGGGAAATCAGTGAAGCCAAAATTGATTTTTTAAAAGAACAACAAAACTGACAAGCCTTTACCAACATTGATCAAGAAAAAAAGAGGGAAGACATAGGCTCCAGAAATACAGAGGATTATAATGAAATATTATGAAGCAGCAGGTCCAAGCTTTTTGACACCAGTGGCTGGTTTCATGGAGGAAAGTTTTTCCACAGATGGAGGAAGGGGAGCTCAGGCAGTAATGTGAGTGACCAGGAGTGGCCGTAAATAGAGATGAAGCTTTGCTTGCTCACCTGCTTCTGTGCGGCCTGGTTCCTAAGGTTGGGGATCAGGTGTGATGAACTATGTATCAGCAAATTAGCTAACTTAGAAGAAAAGAACAAATTCCTAAAAAGATATAAGTGACTGAAACTGACTCAAGAAGAAACAGAATTTCTGAATAGACCTAAAATAAGATCAAATTAGTAGAGTTCCTTCAAAGACTAGAAGAGGAGAGAATGTTTTTGAACTGCCCTGAGTCTAGTATTGTTCTGATATGAAAGTCAGAAAACAAAGTTATAGACCAATATTCTTTATGAATATAGATGTGGAAATCCTCAATAAAATACAAAGAAACTGAATATAGAAATATATAAATAGTGTCATACAATAATCAAGACTTATCCTAGGAATGCAAATTTGGCTTAATCATCCAAAAATCAATATTAATGGAATAAAATATCTAAAATGATCATAACCATTAGGTTAGGTGCCGTCGAGTCGGTATCTGACTCATAGTGACCCTAATAGGGTTTTCAATGGCTGACTGTTTCGAGATTGCCTTGGGAGTGGATTGCCAGGCCCTTCTCCCATTTTTGAGGTGCTGGGAATTGAACTCAGGTCCTTAGAGGCTGCAGCGCAGCGCTCTACCAACTGAGCTAAATCCCAGCCCATCATAACCATAGATGGAGAAAAATCACTTGACAAAATCCAATACCCTTTCATAAAACCACTCGACAAACAAAAATAGAAGGGAACTTACTCAACTTTTAAAGGTCATTATGGGACACCCCTAGCTAATATCATATTTAACGATGAAAACTGAATGCTTTCCCTCTAAGATCAAGAACGAAATGTCCACTCTTATCACTTCTATTCAACTCAATGCTTGAATTCTAACCATGGCAATTAATTAGGCAAGAAAATAGAAGGCACCAGTTTGGAGAAGAGGTAGAACCATATTCACAGGTGACATGATATTGCATATTAAAAAACCCCAAGGAACACACCACAAAAATCCACTTTTAGAACTAATAATTGAGTCCCTCAAAGTCTCAGAATATAAGATTGATATAAAAAACTTAAATGCAATTCTATACACTAGCAATGAAAGGAATGAAACAATTTGTCTTTTGATGCCATTGAAAGAATAAGATACTTGTTGAAAACCATGAAACATGTTAATAAATAGAAGGGCATCCCATGTTCATGGTTTGTGAGCGATAATAGTGTTAAGGTTGCTATGCTTCCTCTGTAAGTTCAGTGAAATCTTTATTACACACAAGAACTTGGTCACAAATATTTACAGTAGCATTATTCATAATAGCCATAAGTGGGAACAGCCCAAATGTCTACCAACGTATGAATAAATAAAACTCAGTATATCCCTACACCACAGCATCATTCAGCCATAGTACATGACACAATCTGGATAAACCAGGAAAACAGTAGTAAGTGAAAGAATAAAGTCACTGCAGAGCTCATCTTGTAGGATGCACATGAAATGTCCAGATTGGTAAGTATGTAGATATAGAGCTAGACTAGTGGGTATGTAGGGCTGGACAGGAGTGAGAGGGAAAAACGGGGAGAACTAGTTGGGATGGGGTTCTTCCAAGAGAGGTGAAAGTGTACTAAAATTAGATAGTGCAGATGATTGTATAACAGAATAAAATACAGTAGACTGTATACTTTTAATGGATGAATTATGTGCATATGAAATATAATATGGCTGTTTTATTTTATTTTTGTAAACCACCTACTTATTATCATCCAGTATCCAGGAGTCAGGAGTCTGGGCACGCTCAGGGAGTCCTCTGCTTGGGTGCCACAAGGTTGCAATCAGTGCATCCTGTTGTACGTAGGGTTACTATGAGTCAGTTACCAACTGGATGGCACCTAACAACAACATTGATTTTTGGGAGTGGGCTGCTGGGTCCTTCTCTCAAGCCTACAGCACCTGGTGTTCCCAGGCGGTCTCCCATCCAAGTACCAACCAGGCCGGACCCTGCTTAGCTTCCAAGATCTGATGGGATCGGATGCCACAGTGCTACAGCTACAGGCTCTCATGGCTGTAGGGGAGACAAACTGGCCTCACAGCATTTCCCATAGTATGCACCAATAAAAACTCCCCGACTCCCTCATAAAGACGCCTCGGAGGTATTTTAGAAACGTTTTCATGTGGGTTGTTTCATGTTTATGAAGCCCTGAAATGATTGTGTGAGTTTCAGGGGAAGCGTGGGGAAATTTCACTCTGCACCCTTTCTCCCCTTGAAGGGTAACGGCATCCATCCCCAACTTACAGCTCCTGCCTGGACTCTGTGATCATGCTCTGCCCATGTCTGTCCTGCCAGGACACGTCCCTGAGTCAGACTCAGGGCCAGAGTTGGTTTTGTTTGTATTTATTTATTTACTTATTTATTGACAGAGCCTCTCTAGGTAGCCCAGGCTGGCCTTGAATTTGCCATTCCCCTGCCTCAGCCTCCCAAGTGCTGGGATCACAGGCGTGTGCCATTACATGCAGGTGGGCAAGAGTTTGCATTGTCTCAAGTCTCAACCACTTGGTGTTTCTTTCTGAGACTGAGCTTAGGCAATGCTCAGTTTTAGGGGTCCCCAGGTGCTACAGATTCAGCCTTGCCTGTTAGGCCAGCATTTGCTGGGGATAAGAAAAGCAACAGCACGATGCCCTTCTGAAATGCTTACTCCCGTGCTACTCCATCGACAGGAAATAGACCCGGGCCCTGGAAAGATGCCCCTCTCTGGAATGCAGGCACCGTGGGTGGCGAGTCTTTTCCTAGAGATGCAGGACATGTTCACACTGCCCACAGCAAGGCCCTTTCCTCCTCAGCGCGGGCAGATTCCTGGAAAAGGGCTTGAATTGACTCCAGACATGTCCAGGAATAATACTCCTGTGTGTTGCCCCTGGATTCTTGGCAGGGTGGCCCCGCAGGCAGGTCATACAGCTGGTGAGTTTCTGCTGAGGAGACAGTGTGGTCACCCAGGGGGCTTACCTACCTCAGGCCAAGATGGCTGACCTGTCAGGGTGCAGTGGAAACAGTATTGGCAGGTTGGGGGCTTATGGAAGTATAGACACTCCCAGCTGAGGATGGATCTCTGCCCTGATAAGCCCATCATAAGCAGAAAATATCCTAAGCCAAAAAGTATATTCAGTACACTCAACTTACTGTGCACCTTCACTCAGCAACACAGAACACTGTGGAGCCCAGGATTGGTTGCTCACCCTGGAGATCAGGGGGCTAACTGGGAGCTGTGGCTCCCTCGACTCCCCCACATCTTCAGAGAGTGTCACACTGTGTATGAGCCAGCTGATCTGTCACTGTGGCAAAACATCTGACCAAGGCAAGCTTACGGAAGGAAGGATTTATTAGGGGCTCATGGCTAGTGGACGGCAGTCCATGAGGGCATGGAGGCATGGCAGCTGAGCAGTTGGTGGCAGATAATCTCCTCATGTTTTGGTGATTAGGAAGCAGAGACAGTGGCCAGAACCATGAAGTCTGGGTAAAAACCTCCAAATGCCCACCACCCATGACCTACTTCTGCAAAGCAAGTCCCGCCTCCCAAAGTTGTACAACTTCCCACGAAGCACCACCAGCTGGGGACAAACACATGACCTTTGGGGACACATTAGATTCAAACTATAACACACCACATAAGGCCACCCTGGGAAATAGTGAAAATTCAAATCAAATTCAAGTGTGGTTTTGGCTGAATGTGTATGGCTTTGGCACCATCATAAAGCTGAAAAATTCTGAGTCAAATTGTTGTGAATGAGGACTGTCGGTGAGCCACGGGTCAGAATGCACATGACAATCAGGACGGAGTTCTGGAAAGTCAGGGGTTTGCTACTCAGTGATCCTGTCTTCACAGAAAGGGTATGAGATGGGGGATGCTATAGGTTGGACCTTGAATGTCCCCCCATGGGCCACATGTTCAAGGCTTGGTGACCCACCCCTGGCTCTGTTGAAAGGTGGTGGAACCTTCAGGAGGTGGGGTCTAGTGCAAGAAAACTGATTGAGGGGGTCCACTTGAAAGGGACACTGGGATGCTAGTGCCTTCCTGTCTTTCTCTTTGCTTCCTGTGTGCCACGAGGTGAACAGGCCCCCTCTGCCACCTGCTCCCTGCCATGATGCATGGCGCTACCACAGCCAACCAACAAGGTACTGAGACCTCTGAAACCATGGGCTAAAATAAACCTTTCCTGCTTTTAAGTTGATTTTCTCAGGCACTTTGTAATAGTCATAGAAAGCTGACTAACACAGAGGTTGAGAAGTTAGTTGACTTGGCTCTTCCCAACAGGAGAATGGGGTGATTAGGTTTAAGGCACAGATGTTTGTGGTCTGTTGAGAATGAGTCACTCAGCTGAATCCCTGACTCGCTATTTGCCTTCCTGCAAGGATGCCCCAGGAACAGTAACGCCTTTCCCACAGACCACATGGCTCAACTGTCCTAGCCAAATGCTGCCAGAAATGGTTGCAAAGGCTATTTTGCCAGAGACTATATGGGAGATTATGCCTGTAGCTGTAGCCCTGTGGCATCTGATCCCCTGAGATCTCGGAAGCTAAGCAGGGTCGGTCCTGGTTAGTCCTTGGATGGGAGACTGCCTGGGAACACTAGGTGCTGTAGGCTTGGGAGATGGACCTGGCAACCTACTCCCCAAAATCAATCCACCACTGAAAACCCTATGAACAGCAGAGAAGCACTGACAATAGTGTTTCCCCTGTTGTATGCAGGGTCGTTATGAGTCAGATACTGACTCGATGGCACCTCACAACAACATGGGAGATCATGCATCTTAAATGGTTTAGAGAATTCTATTAACCAAAATGCTTAACCTTAGCAAGAATTGGCTTAAAGCTGAAGTGAACACAAAAGCTGCTGTGTGGGAGACGTGAATGAGGTTTTCTCTGCTGCATGAAGGCAGGCCGTTGCTGCTGCAGGTCGGGCAGTGTGGGCAGTAAGCCACTCCTGTGTTCTTTCAGCACTCCATGGGCCCCCATTCCCTGGGAGGATGTGAGATCCTGGCACCTGACATAAGTCAGCCCGCATTTATGGGCTCTGCAACCTTAGAGTTTGTGTTCTGTCATCCATGAGCTGATATGAGTGAGGATTCTTCCACTAAAACACTCCTGGGCTCTTATGCTCAAATGCTGGTGGAGCATCCCTAAACTGACCATCAGCTGTTGGAGGTCTGAGCATGGGCCCCGCCTGCGTTTTCTTGCAGTGATAGGAAGGTGGGCCACCAGGAGAACATTCTTCAGAAACATAAGCAGCGGCTCCACACAGTGGGCCCCAAAGAGGTTCCCTGAGCTGGTGTCTATTTTCTGTTACTATAACAGAATACCAGATACTGGGTAACTTATAAAGAAAAGAGGTTTATCTTGGCTTATAGTTCTGATGTTTGGAGAGCTCAAGATTGAGCAGCAGTATCTGGTGAGGATACTGTGCTCCCTTACAAACAATGGTAGAAATGGGAAGGGGAAGTGGCTGTGTGTAGATGAGACAAAAGATGAAGTGTAGCCTTGCTTTATGGCCATCAACCCCATCCTGTGGTAACTAATCGAGTCCCTCAAGAATGAACCCTGTCCTGTGAGGAACACACTAACCCTTGTGAATGACCTGCTCATCTCTTACGGGCCCCACACCCCAGCCCCATCACAAAGGCAATCAAATTTCAACGCGAGTTGCAGAAGGGAAAAACCCTATTGAGACCATGGCAGGGGGGTGAAGGGCCCTCGGGCCCACCTGGCTTCCCGGCTGGTGGCAGGTGATTGCAGCTGGGCTGGCTGGAGCCTGGATGATCTGCTCCCTCTCCTATGGTTTTCCTGCTGCATCGCAGGCTAACCCTCCCTAGTTCTCGATTCCTGAACCAATGGGAGGCCATGGGCTCACTGAGCAGCCCACGCGGGTGCTGTGAACATTTTCCTGGGGTGCCACCAAGAGCCACCTCTCTGAGGGGGCTGCACAAGGCCATGTCACAGCCTGGGGGGGTCTCCCCAGCGTACCAGCTCTGGTCATACTCAGCCCTGTGGATTCCATTGGCCTGGCCTGGGCAAGTGGATTAAAGGCTTTGTGCTGTCTACACAGATAGGATTGTTACACTGACATTTTTTCTGGATAAGGTCTCACTGTGTAGACCAGGTTGTCCTCAAACTCAATCTTGTGTCAGACTCCTGAGTGCTGGCATTATGGGTGTGTGCACAAACCTGGCTCCTTCTTGTGCTTCTGTTGTTGTTATTGTTGTTGTTGTTGTTAGTGCCATTGAGTTAGATCCGACTCATTGTTGTTAGGTACCATGGAGTCGGTATCCAACTCATAGCGACTCTACATACAGCAGGCGAACACTATTGTCAGTGCTTCTCTGCTGTTCATAGGGTTTTCAATGGTGGATTGATTTTTGGGAGTGGGTTGCCTGGTCCTTCTCCCAAGCCTGCAGTATCTGGTGTTCCCAGGCGGTCTCCCATCCAAGTACTGAACAGGCCCTAGCCTGCTTAACTTCTGAGATCTGACAGGATCAGATGCCACAGGGCTATGGCTGCAGTAGATCTGACTCATAGCAACCCTGTGTACAACTGAATGCAACACTCCCCAACACTGTGCCATGCCCCGCACTGTTGTCAGTGCTTCTCTTCTACTCACAGGGTTTTCAGTGGCTGATTGTTTTGGGGGTGTGCTGCGGGTCTTTCTCTCAACTTTGTCTCTCTGAAAGTCACTTTTTCCAGCTGACCCCATTAAATGGCTGCAGAGTCTGGCTTGGCTTCCTGTGTAACGTTGCCACAGTAGCTAATGAGGGAGCCACGTGGACATGGAGAAAGAGCTCCCGGCCAGGGCTTCCATCTCACCAGCACTAAGGAAGCAGGACCTGGTGTTTCAGGGTCTGGGCGCTGGCTAGGACAACATAGTTGCAGCTGGCCTTCAGCACAGCCACGCTGTTCCCTGTCCAGCTGTCACATGCACTGGTGACGCTGTGCATGCAGGGTGGCTTCCTCAACCTCCAGGCCCCTGGCTCCTCTTTGGCCCTGTGGACACAGTGAGCCTGAGTCAGCAGGACCAGGAGGATTTCCTAGTTTTGTGGTTGAATAGGGTTGTGTGGTGGGTGTGGAGCGCATTCTCTTTATCCTTTCACGGGCTGATGGGCTTGCGCCTTGATCTGACGCCACACCTTAGCTACTGTGAGGAGAGCTGAGGTGAACATGAGGGCGCAAAGACCTTAGTGGCATCCTGATTCCCTGGTATGTTGATCTCACAGGAGTGGAGCACAGAGTGGTCACAGTCAGAGGGCAGGAAGCGGATAGAGGAGAGGAGGATAGGGAAAGGCTGGTGATTGATACCAACACGCACCTAGACATGAGCAACTCTTTCTAGGGCTCAATAGCACAGCAAGTCTGCAGCCATAGCAGCCTGGTATCTGGTCCCACCTGATCTTGGAAACTCAGCAGGTCGGCCTGGTTAGTCCTTGGATGGGAGACTGCCTGGGGATACCAGGTGCTGCAGGCTAGAGAGAGGGAGCTGGCAATCCACTCCCAAAACAGTCCGCCATTGAAAACATGTGAATAGCAGAGAAGCACTGACAATAGTGCCGGGCATGGCACAGGGTTGGGGAGTGTTGCATTCTGATGTACACAGGGTCTCTATGGGTCGGACCTGATTTGACAGCACCTAACAGCAACAATGCCTGCAGCTGTACCATTGTGGCATCAGATCTCAGAAGCTAAGCAGGGTCAGGCCTGGTTAGCCCTTGGATGTGAGACCACCTAGGAAAACCAGGTGCTGTAGGCTTGGGAGAAGGACCTGGCAACCCACTCCCCAAAATCAATCAGCCATTGAAAACCCTATGAACAGCAGAGAAGCACAGCAACAATGTTTAACCTGTTGTACATAGGGTCCCTATGAGTCGGACACCAACTCAATGGCACCTAACAACAACAACAAAGCACAGTAGGGCAACTGCAGTATACAGCAACTTATCATATCTTTTAAAATAGCTAGAAGAGAGGATTTTGAATCCTCCTAACACAAGAAATGATCGATGCTTGAGGTGATGGAAGTGCTAATTCGGTCACTATAGGCTATGTTGTTGTTAGGTGCCGTCAAGTCTGTATCTGATTATAGTGACCCTACGTACAACAGGTGAAACACTATTGTCAGTGCTTCTCTGCTCTTCAGAGGGTTTTCAATGGTGGGTTGATTTTTGGGAGTGGGTTGCTGGGTCCATCTCCCAAGCCTCCAGCACCTGGTGTTCCCAGGGGGTCCCCCATCCAAGTACTAACCAGGCCTGACCCTGCTTAGCTTCTGAGATCTGATAGGATCAGATGCCACAGGACTATGGCTGCAGGCCTACTACAGGCTATAGATATATCCAATTATCCTGCTGTGCTCCAAAAATCTGGATGATTCTTTGTTGTTTGTTGTTAGGCGCCAAAGAGTCAAATCCAACTCCTAGTGACTCTGTATACTTATTTATGGGGTTTTCAATGGCTGTTGGTTTCCAGATTGTTTCTGGGAATGGGTTGCCACATCCTTCTCCCATTTTTGCGGTGCTGGGGATCGAACCCAGGACCTCAGAGAGCACAGAACAGCGCTCTACCAACTGAGCTAAACCCCAGCCCGGATGGTTCTTATATGTCAATGAAAGGAATAAGAAGGAAGAGGAAGAAGAGGAAGAGGAGGAGGAGGAGAACAATTCAGGACACACCAAAGTAATGCCTCGGGTCTGGCAAACAGAGCTAAAAGGAAAACAGGAGTGAGGCCCAGGCTGACCTCTGTCCCAGATGAATGGAAACCTGGAGTTGCAGAGCCCTCGGGTCACGCCGAAATTCCTGAGGATGAAGAAATCCATTCTCTGCGCATAACTGAGGAGAGAAAAATAGGAAGCAGGGCAATGGCTGAGGGGGACTGAGAAGAAACAGGTTCTCCGGAAACTGGGGGGAGGGCACAGGAAGCAATCATGCACTTCAGAAAGCACCTGAAGGGCCACAGGAACAAAGCCTGCGTGCCAGAAACTTCTGGATGAAATGCAGTCTCCCCCCCGTGCACTGTGAAGTTGCACTTGCCCTGAGGTGGGCCACAAGCGTGATGAAGATGGGATGAGGGACAGAACTCAAAACCACAGCGGTCCCCAAGACAAGTGGCTCTGGTCAGCTGAGAGCGATGGCTCAGGGCCACCGTGTCCTAAAGCCATCTGCAGACCAGACACTGTGCACTTCCTAACATCTGAGCTTCTAACCCTGCACAGACAATGTATCTATAAGCGTGAATACATTTAAAATCTAATGAGGGAGCAAAAGGGGAAAAAAGAAAAAGGAAAAACCCACCCTGCTCTGGTTTCCAATAGCAAATATTTTGTTGGATCCAGTGAAAATTGAACATTGTTATTAGGTGCTGTGAGTCTTGTCCGACTCATAGTGACCCTCATAGGGTTTTCAATGGCTTGTTTTGTGATTGCCTCGGGAGTGGATAGCCATGTCCTTCTCCCATTTTTTGTGGTGCTGGGAATCAAACCTGGGACCTCAGATGCTGCAGAGCAGCGCTCCACCAACTGAGCTAAATTCCAGCCCAGTGAAAAGGAAGACATGAGAAACTACAAGGGCCAAGCAGGATCTCAAAGTTAGAGAAAATTAGCTACAGGAAGCAAAGTCACACTGGAAGAGAAGAAGAAAAGCGGAGGATAAGAAAAGAATACAGAAATGTTCTAAGAAACAGGTAAATCCCTTGCACACAGCTAAAAATAAGCTCTTCTTAGACACGTGCATACATTCACTGGCCCTTCATCTTTCATTCTGCACTTAGGAAGGGACTCTGACAGATGAGACTGGGCACATTCAGGGTGGTATGGCCATAGACAGCACTTGGCTACTCTGGTCCTCCCCAAGCATATGGGAACAACCTTGGTGAAAATGTACTTTTCAAAGCACATCATTTTTATTTTAGAATGGCCTTAGAATTTCCCAGAGATCCAAACAGACTTGAGACTATCAGTTGGCTTTGGACCCACACAGATTTCTTAGTAGCATAACGAACAGAGTAAGGTTGGTGAGGAGGAAAATGTTGAGACATGAGGGCTGGGAATAAAAATAATGTAAACGCCCACTGTTGAAAAGCCTGGATGGATTCCAGAGAGGGCCTGCTCTGTGTATACACATTTAAAAAAATTTCCAACACTGGCTGTGGGTGCAACCTGTGATGTCCTTCAGCATCAATTTTCTCATCTACATAATGATGGTATTACTGCCTTTGGATCTAATCGTTTGGTGCCACCACCATCACCACCATCATCACCGTCATTCTCACCACTATCATCATGACTGATACCCTGACGTGCCTGTCAGCTTATTGTGCTGTGGGGGTTTGCATATTGCTTTTGATGTTGCACGCTATGCCACCAGCATTTCAGCTGCCAGCAGGGCCACCTATGATGGACAGATTTCAGCTGAGCTTCCAGACTAAGGCAGTCTAGGGAGAACGACCTGGCAGCCCACTCCCAGAACCATTAGCCATTGAAAACCCCATGAATAACCCAGAAGCACTGTCAAATATAGTGCCAGAAAATGAGCCTCCCCAGACTGGAAGGCATTCAAGAAACTGGGAAGAGTTATCTCCTCAAAGTACAGTCGACCTTAATCATGAGAATGGAGAAGAGTCCCTGGGACCTCCTATTGTTGTTGTAGCATGACTCAAAAATGAGATAAAATACAGTGCCTGCAACATTGAGCCCAATATAAAAAGATCATGTGTGTGGCACCGTGTCAGGTAATGTTTTGTTCTTTTGTACATCGGGTCGCTATGAGGATTTGGATCAGCAACCCAACAACAACAACAACAGAGTGAATCTCAGCCAGGTTCACCCCTAAAGTCAGCTTGGAGTCCTTGCTAAGCAAGGCAGAGCCAAGGTCAGTATCTATAGACCCGGTGTGGCCCTGCCTCTCAACTCATGCAACATTTGACATCTAGACAATGTTAAAGATAGGGAAAGGCACAGTGAGATTTTATCATCTTTTTAACGGTTTCAATTGTCACTAAAGCATGAAAATTCTCATTTTAACCAGTTTAAAATGTACAGTTCAATGGCATTAAGTGCACTGGCATTATTGTGCAACCACCATGACCCTCTAGCCCCAGAACTTTCTCATCTTGCAAAACTGAAACTCTGTATCAAGGAAACACTAATTCTCCATTCTCCCTCATCCCCAGTGCTTGGCACCCACCACTCCACTTTGGTCTCTGTAGATCTGACAACTCTAGGTACCTTGTATAAGGGGAATTGTACACTATTTATCTTTTTGTGACTGGTTCAGTCCAGTTTATATACTGTCCTAAAGGTTCATTTATGCCAAAGCATGCACAGAATTTCCTTTCCTTTTAAGGTTGCAAAATATTGCATCGTACGGAGAGACTGCACATTGTTTACACATTCATCTCTCCGTGGACCCTGGGGGCTTCCAGTTAGGCCCCTGAGAATGATGCTGCTATGAATGTGGATGTACAAATACCTTTTCGAGACCCTGATTTCAATTCTTCGGGAGACAGATGTCGTTTATTGGTAACACCTTTTCCTCTGAAGTCCTATCAGAATGAGGACAGATGAAAGACCTTTACGATGCCTCCTGCTGGCCTCAATCTCTCAGCCACTGGACCAGGGGAGGAGTTTGCAAGCCCAGCCTCGCTCAGGCATTTTTGTGGACGAGCCATTGTTTCATGGGAGGGAGTCCGTGTTCTCTTATGAAGTGAGATTGTCAGGCTGGTGACCCCCCAAAGGTCAATGCACCGAAGATCATGAGAAGGGAACTGAGGTTATTTATAGGCTGAGCTTCCCAGAAGACGAGGCCTGAAGTCCTGGAAGGTTGGTGGCAGCAGAAGTGACAGCGTGGTCCGGCTGGCTTGGCTTTGCTTTATCGGGCTGCCCAGATGTTCCCCTTGATGGTGTGTGAACTGCTGAAGCCACACGGTCTTTCCCGGAGCTCAGGCAGAAGAGGAGTGTCCTCCTGGCTCCTATAGCTTGACGTCCTCTCTCCAAGCTGTCCTTGGTGGCCCTGCGTCTGCTCACAGTCACTGCTCCCTTTTAGAAAGTCATCAGCAGCACTTTTATAATAAGTCTACAATCTCCCTTCTCCCTTCTTACTCCCATCTCAAAGTGCACAGAAGCTAAAAGAGAGATCAGAATAACTCGAGGCTGCTTCCTGGTTGCGGATGGGCTCCTGCCCCTGCGATGACCAAGCTGTGACCCCGGGCAGCTGCCACCTCTCCATCCTTCAGTTCCTCCCCTGCAAGCTGGGTGCAACGGGGGATCACTTGCCCACAGTACCAGGACGATTAAATGCTTCGTGCCTAGCCAGACACCACAGAAGAAGCATAGCTGGAGAAAAATGATTTTATTTGTTGTTAAAGAGATAATCCTGTTTGCTTTTGTT
The DNA here is from genome assembly GCA_007922755.1 of Pedetes capensis. Taxonomy (NCBI): domain Eukaryota; kingdom Metazoa; phylum Chordata; class Mammalia; order Rodentia; family Pedetidae; genus Pedetes; species Pedetes capensis. Next base: position 31,202 of record VMDO01016439.1, on the reverse strand, counting down.
TTAGCCGTTCAAGCCCTGGGGTATCAACGGTCTCTTTTTCATAGTTTAAACAGTGCTGGCCACAGTTAGGATTAAATTTCTTAAAAATAAACACGTGCATCTCTACAGAACAAAGTAGTCTTTCCAAAGAAAACTTAGCATGTTGACAATACAGACTAAATTCTTCTGTTCAGTCCTGGAGTGGTTAAACCCAGGGCTTTGCACATGCAAGGCAAGCACGCCACCACTGATCTGCACTCCCAGCCCCTTTCTAATTTTTTTATTTTTTTAATTTTGAGACAGGGTCTTGCTAATTGATGCCAACTGCCCCTGGCCTCAAACTGGTAATCCACCTGCCTCAGCCTCCAACATTGCTGGAACGACAGGTGCATACCATGGTGCCTGGCTAGAGTCAATTACAATAGCAGTATTTTTTTTTTTTTGCATAATTTTCTTTTTACTGAGGAAGATGGATTTGCTACTGTTACAGACTGTCTTAGTTTTGTGTCACTGTAACAAAATAGCCCATACTGCTGCATTATAAATAAAGTTTATTTGGCTGCATTATAAATAAAGTTTATAAGGTTCACGAGTCTGGTGGCCAGAAGATTCAAAGAACACAGCACCAGAATCCTGGTGAGGCCCCAGCTGTATCACGGCATAGAAGAGAAGTGGAAAGCAAATCAGTCTTGTGCATATGGGGCCACATGTGTTGGATGAAAACTGCCCACTCTCAGAATGATGTCACCCACTACACCAACAAGAAGCCCTTTCTAGGCCCAGCGTCTGACTTAATGACCTCCCGGTAGGCCCCTCCTCTTAAAGGTCCCACCAGCTCAGCACCGCCCCACCGAAGAAGACCAGGCTTCCAGCTCCTGTGCTCCTCCCTGACAGAGTTAAACTCTATGCAAATCTTAGCAGGGCTCATTCTAAACTGGTAAGAAAAATGGCAGTGACAGCCAAGACTGACAGAGCCGCTTATTAGGCAGCATCTTTATAATCCAGCAAGTTCAGGGCTTCCCAGACCCAGACACTCTTTAGAACCTCAGATCTGGACATCTGTGTTTTTAAAAGTTAAGTGCTCTTGAAATATCATTCCAGTGATTCTACTGTTCGGGGCCTCCAGCTTTAGAAAGAAAACTCAGCAATCCGAAGCGCAGATGCCCATCTGCTTAGATAAGGTATTCAGTTAGCGATTTGTTGTTGTTAGGTGCCGTCGAGTCGGTATCCGACTCATAGCGACCCTCTGTACAACAGGCGAAACACTATTGTCAGTGCTTCTCTGCTGTTCATAGGGTTTTCAATGGCAGATTGATTTTTTCGGGAGGGGGTTGCCAGGTCCTTCTCCCTAGCCTACAGCCTCTGGTGTTCCCAGGCGGTCTCCCATCCAGGTACTAACCAGGCCGGACCCTGCTTAGCTTCCGAGATCTGATGGGATCAGATGCCACAGGGCTACTGCTGCAGGCTCAGTTAGCGATAGCTGCTTTATAATTCTTGTCCATCATCGTTTCCATGGAGAGCCTGCATTCTTGGCACTGCAGCTTACATCATCACCTTCAGATACATCTTGTCTCAACAGACATGGGGTCACAGCTTTGTCCTGGGGAGCTGGGGCGCCCTGCCAAGGACCAGGACAGCCATGCTGGGCAGGTCAGGATCGAGGAGGCAAATACAGAAGTTCACGGATCGGGAGGGAGAGGTCCGAGGGGAGGGGGCTTCCAGGTCTGCTGAGCTGCCTGTTCAGGGGGCCAGAGGCAGGAATGGCCAGTGAGAGGGGACCTCAGCTCAGCTGCAGAGGCGGCCAGGCTGGTTCAGCTGGGAGGCTTGGGGGCGGCTCGGTCTTCCCTCTCCCTGGGCTATCTCAGGTTTCTTCCTCTCCCAGAGGCTTCTCTTGGCTGCCTCTCTGCCGGGCCTCGCCTGCCATGAAGCACACTTCCCACAGGGTGGCTCAGGGTACCAGGAGTCCAGGGCTTGGGTCCCCAGGCCTTCCTGGGACACAGAGGCCCCATGCCGCTGGTACCTTCCACTGGGTGAAACAGGTGCAGAGCCAGCCCATGTTCAAAGGGAAGGGATCTCCGGGCGGGGGGCTCAGTGGGCACAGCAGCCCATCAGGGCCCCATGCTCACTCCATTTCCACCTTTGCACCCCATTAGCACAGATGCAGAGCGACCGTGGTTGTTGTTCAAGGAGGGGGCAGGCACAGATGAATAAAGAACAGAACAGAGTTTTCGTGTTTCCATCCCAACCTCGGCCTCCAAACGTGCTGGGTTTCAAAGGCTTGTTTCCAAATCAGCCATCTGGAACTTGAGCCCCATTTTATTAAGGACATAGTTAACACCTGTGGCTGGTGTCCCAGGCTGGCCCCCACAACGGGTCACTTGGCAGATCCAAGCCAACTACACCATCATTTCCACTCTACGGTGTAAAGAAGAAAAGTTTGCAGCTGGCCCGTAAGCCTATGGCCCCTTCATTTATCCCAGTGTTCCTGTGGGAGGAGCGTTCGGAGCTCTCTGCGTGGGAGGCGGCTCCTCATCTTTGCATGGAGTGGCCTCCAGCTCTGTCACCTGGACCCACAGCTAGTGGGCAAGAGGAGGTGGCCTTCCGGCCTCTACGGCTCCCTGGTGCAGTGTGAGGTTGGGCAGGAGGCTGGGCTTGAGGTTCGTCTCTGCCACTCATTCTCTGGCAGCCTTTCGTTGTACGCAGAGGGGAAGAACAAGAAAGCACGCGCCATGCTGTGGGCTCCTCCCGGGGCCTCTGTTCTCAGCCTCCCTTCTGGCCAAGGGCTTGAGGAACTTAGCGTTTTCCAGTGTGCTAAGCTTTGCTTTGTTGAAATACCTTCAGAGTGTGTTTAAAACTTGGCAGCACTTTGAATTTTAACTGAGTAGCAGAGTCATAGTTTGAATGTCCAAGGCTCTTTTTGCTGACTTTTGTGTTTTAAAGACTTTCTTTAAGATGTGGATTATTGAAAAGCGAGTGTTAGATCCAGGTTTTTACATTAAAGTCAGTTAACCACATGCAAAAAAGCAGAATACACTTAATAATGTGTACACTATGATACACACATAGTTGTTGTTGTTGTTAAGTGCTGTGGAGTTGGGTTTGACCCAAAGTGACCCTCATAGGGTTTTCAATGGCTGACTGTTTCAGGATTGCCTCGGGAGTTGCCATGTCTTTCTCCCATTTTTGTGGTGCTGGGAATCGAACTAGGGACCTCAGAGATTGCAGAGTGGTGCTCTACCAACTGAGCTAAATCCCAGCTCACACACATAGTTAGTGAAGCTTAGGTAGAAGTATGATCTTTCTTTAAAACTTTTCTATTATTAATTTTTATAGTTTGTGTGCAAATTAATGGGTGTCATCACATTTCCATACATGCATATCATTGTACATTGCTCACCTTCACCCCTATTGCCCTCTCATGACTCCACTTAATCTTTTCTTTGTACCTACTTTCTATACCTTTTCTACAAGGAGTTATCTAGTAATTTGTCTTATTTTAAATAACTAGATCATTCTGGCCTTGAGACCAAATTCTACTTGGGCAACAATGAGGAGACCCCCTTCTAAATGGCCTTGAGGCCAGGATGACTCCTCCCTTCCTTCCACCACTACTTCATGTCACTGGGAGGAAGCTTTGCTGTCTGTAGGATGACCTTAACCCTCCCTCCTCAAGGATCATGGTGTCCACCTTGTCGATTACAAAAATGTCGTTGTGGGTTTCAAAAGAGATTTTATGTACTACAACTTAGGCTGTTCTTCGGAGAACAAAAACGCAGGAAGTAGAATATTCTGAAACCATTTGAGCTTAAGCAAGATGTGAACCATCTGTTTTTCCTGCAGGCCAATTGTGTTAGTCAGCTTTCCCTTACTGCAAGGAAATACCTGAAGTAATAATATAGAAAAAGAAGGAAGGTTCACAGCTTCAGAGGTTCCAGTCTATAGGCAGCGGGCGCCATTGCTTTGGGGCCTATGGCGAAGCAGTGCATCATGGTGGGGTCACATGGTAAAGGGTGCTCACCTCACAGCAGCCAGGAAGCCAAAATACAGAGAGAAGGGGCCAGAGTCCCAATAGCTCCTCCAAGACACCCCCAATGGTGTAACTTTCTTCCATGAGGCCCCATCTCCTAAAAGTTCCACCTCCCAATAATGCCACGCTGGGGGCCAGGCCTTCAACACAGGGGTCCTTGTGATGCACTTAAGAGCCAAACCATAGTACAGCAAAGCGGCTCCTGCCTCCCCTCCAAATCAGCAAACTCTGTGAGCAGACAGGGTGATGGCTTCCTTACTTCTTGTGGCCTTAGGGGCTGGATGTCAGGTCCCATTGCCAGTGGGATGAGGTATTTCTCCTCCCCTTTTTTCCTGAATAGCTAACTGTTGCATTAGGTGTTATACATAATTTAGTAGAGGTGTAAAGGACAGGGGATGATGTGCACAGGTTAATATGCAAACGATGCCATTTTATGCTTGCAGCCGTAGTCCTGTGGGATCGGATCCCATCAGATCTCAGAAGCTAAGCAGGGTCGGGCCTGGTTAGTACTGGGATGGGAGACCGCCTGGGAACACCAGGTGCTGGAGGCTTGGGAGATGGATCTGGCAACCCACTCCCAAAAATCAATCTACCATTGAAAACCCTATGAAGAGCAGAGAAGCACTGACAATAGTGTTTTGCTTGTTGTACGTAGGGTAGCTATGTGTCGGATACCAACTCGACGGCACCTAACAACAGCATGCCATTTTATATAGTAGCTTGAACATCCGAGGATTTTTGTGTCCTTGGGAGTCTTGGAACCAATCTCCTGTGGATACTGAGGGCCGACTGTACCTCTCTAAACCAAAAGGACATATCTTTAATACAATAACCATGATGTTATCACCTCTAACAAACCTAATCATTCCTTAATGTTATCTAATACCCAGTACATATTCAGAACTTCCTCGACTATTTTCAAAATGTCTTTATATCTGCTTTTTAAGATTCAGGTCCAAAGAAGGGTTTACATCTCACACTGGTTGTTAGGTCACTTAATTCTCTTTTGGTCTACAGTTATCTCCCTTCTCTATTTATTTACAGCCAAAGGAAAGTCATCATTTGTTCTATGGAATGTACCAGGTGTTCAAAAGCTTTTTAAATCTCTGTATTTCCATATCCTAGGCTACATGACAAATATTCTCTGAAAGCGCAGCTGAGTGTTACCACCCCCTGTGAGGTTCGGGCAATGAGGTGATGTCACGACCCTGGCCCCACTCTCTGCCCCACAGGAGACCCTTCCAGCTTCTAATGGCACCACAGTCAGCATCATCAACATGGACCAAAGGAGAGTGAAGCAGGCTGGTGGGGAGAATCTGGAAGAGCAGGAGTCCTGGCACCTTGAATAGGTAAGTGGGACAGAGGGACTGATTCTCCATGCCTTGTAGTCTCTAGAGCCAGCACCTTGCCCATTCCTAACTCAGGATGCCTGACACTTTCTCCTGGATCCCCTGCAAACATGACCAGATCTGAGCCCTGGGAATCCCTTCTGGGTAACGACCATGGCAGGTGAAGCTCAGAAGCAAGGATGTCCTCCTGGTTGATGGTAGCTCTGGTGTTCCTGCCAACACCTGCGTGATCAAAAGGGAACAAAGCAACAGTACCCTCCTTCATTGCTGCTGCTGAAAATGTAAAATGGTCCAGCCACTTTGGAAGGGAGTTTGACAGCTTCTTACAAAACTAAACATACTCATACCATATGATTAAGCAACCACGATCCTTGACCCAAAGAAACTGAAAACTATGTTCACACAAAAACCTGCACACAGCTATGTTTAGTAGCTTTACTCATAATTTTCAAAGCTTGGAAGCAGCTAAGGTGTCCATCAGTAGGTGAATGGGTAAATTGTTGTCTAGTTAGACTGCGGAATAGTATTCAGTGCTAAACAGAAATGAACTATGACACCATGAAAAGACACGGAAGAATCTTTTTAAATACACGTTACTAGGTGGAAGAAGCCATTCTGGAACACTCTATACTACATGACTCCAACTCTATGATGTTCTGGGAAAGGCAAAATGGTGGACATGGTAGAAATATCAGAGGTTGTTGGGTGGGGGAGGGGCAGGGAAGGATGATTAAGCGGAGCAGAGGACTTTAGGGCAGTGTCTGTCTGATGGTGGGTGCCTATCCTTATGCATTTGCCCACATACAAAGGATGAACAACACCAACAGTGAACCCTATGTGAACTATAGATTTGGGGTGTTGGGTAATGTGCACTCTGGCCTTTGGGGGTTTGGCTTTTTGGTGTTTGTGCATCAGTGTAGGTTCATCAATTGTAGCAAATGGGGCATGTGGATCATGGAGGAGGCTGTGCAAGTGTGCTGTCAGGGGGTATGTGGGAAATCTCTGTCCCTTCCTCTCCATTTTGCTATGAACCTAAAACTACTCTATAAATGTGTATTTTTTTAAAGGAATGGAAAAGATACCTAGACCCAAATATATTCCCATACCTCGCTGTCTTCCTCCGGAGGCAACAAGGAAGCAGCCATGGCTGGTGGGGGGCCTGCAGCCACTACGGATCCTGGAGGTTCCCCTGGGACACTGGCCTCCTTAGCAGCCCCACCCCACGAGCAAGGAAGTGCTGCGCCTCATTCTGTAAGGACTTCCAGTGCTGTTTACTCTCTTCTTTAGCTGTATTTCTGCAATTGGTGTTTATTTCACAACCGTGTATTGTTTTGTTAGGGCCTGGTGAGTAGAGGCCTGCAGCTATAGCACCTTGGCATCTCGGAAGCTCAGCAGGGTTGGCCTGGTTAGCCCTTGGATGGGAGACTGCTTGGGAACACCAGGTGCTGCAGGCTAGGGAGAAAGACCTGGCAGCCCACTCCTGAAATAAGCAGCCACTGAAAACCCTATGAACAGCAGAGAAGCACTGACAATAGTACTAGGCATGGCACAGTGTCAGGGTAGAGGGATGTTTTACTCTGTTGTACATAGGGTCGTTATGAGTTGGCCCAGATTCAATGGCACCTAACAACAAAAACAACAAGTGAGTAGAGACAAAATAATAGGTATTAAAAAGGTCTTTTAATCTTCAGAAGAAAGCCGCCTTATAAACCCAAGGCATTATTACTACCAATAAAATGACTCAGATCATTCATCTCTTATTGGCCCACTGAATCCAATAAAAAAAAAAATCCCATTCTTCCTGGGCTAACTCCTCCCGGCACCTCTCTCCTCCCAACTCCTCCTCTGGAGAAAACAAATATCTGGTTTCAGTGACTTATGGGACACAGAGCTTATGTTTGTTCCCATGGGGTCCCAAAGATTTCCTCATTGTAGGCAACCTTGCTGCTTCCCAGGTAGGAGGGAAGGAGGCTTGGGACTGTGCTTTCCTCTCTCCTCAAGACCTGACACCCCACTGCCCTCCACATTCTGGAATTATACACAGTTGGACTACTTTCCAACACAGAGCCAGATTTGACAATCTCACTGTAGCTATTTGACTACTTTGAACCATTCTGGACTATGGACTAATTAGTGATAACTAATTATAATTATGACAGGATGTGTTACAGAAGAGAAACCATTGTAGGCTTGGTCATGGGGTTGGAAGTCTGGATTGGCACTGTCCTTGGTGGCTATGGAAACCCCTCCTGGTGACCTGCGTGGGGGACACATTCACTCTGGTCCTTCTGCGTTCTGTATGCCACGTGACTCAGCTGTTAAGCAAATGTCACTGCACTCAGAACTCTTGGGCCCTGGCACAACCTGGAGGCATTTTTCACTGCAGAGGAGTTGCTGAACTAGCTTTTCTCAGAGGGAACCCTTCCGACTGCACGAAACACTTTGCAGACGGAACCTGCAGGCATGAGGTGTGTTTTCCGGACAGACCAGTTTCTTGGGTACGATGAATAATTGCACCTTTCTTTTGAACTCCTCCGGCGAGCTTGGCAGATGTCAGAGGTGGGTGGAGCCTGAGGCCACTTGGACAAGGTGATTTCTCTGTAAGGAGCAGCTCAGTGGATAGGGAGGTGGCCTCCCAGAGTCCAGACCCTTTACAGGTTAGACCAGGGTTACCCCTCGCACCCATCCCGAGAGAGCAGGCTCTAGAGTCACTGCTGAAATGCTCACAGGTCTCAGCGCAACCTAAGTGTGATGATCAACGTCCTCAGAACCACTTCCACTACTAGAAGTCATTTGCGTCTTGATGTGCCCCAAGCTTCCCATTTCCCTGCACATTTATTGGCATGGGATATATGACTTTCCGAAACAAATTTTGAATCATTATATGATTTTTTTTACAATTATTGTTCTGTTTCTTCTTTGTCAACTCAACAATAATTGCAAATATCAATCAATGATCCACATTGGTTTGGTAGCCTCATGCTGCTTTACAATTTCTGCATTCCACCACCCTGTCTATTCTGTAAAGGGAAACAACGTTTTTACTTTGAAATGGATATTTCTCCACACTGACCATGCTGCAAGAGGTGAAGAAAAGCAAATTCATGTCACCTTTTTATGTATGGCTACCTAGCTACTGCAGTTTATTGAAAAAGCTGCCATTTCTCCATCTACTTAACTTTCAAAGTTGGTCAAAAATCAGTTGGTCCTATAGTGAAGCTGCATTTCTGGATTCCTTCTACTGAAGTGTGTGTGTTTTTTTTTTCCCTTGGTCTACCTTTTCATCAAATGATACTGTCTTGATTACTTTTGATCATTATCAATCTAGGCTCATTATCAATCTAGAAATAAGATTACTGCTCCAAAGTGTCTGGGTTTTTTTCCCTGTTTCTTTCTTTCTTTTTTCTTTTTCTTTCTTTCTTTGTTTTCAGACAGGGTCTCACTATGTAGTCCAGGCTGGCCTTGAACTCACAATCCTTCTCTCTCAGCCTCCCAAGTGCTGGGATTACAGCTTTTGTGTGGCATAGTTCTTATTTTAAAAATTCATTTTGACTACTTTCTGCTTACATGTGAATTTTAGATTTAGTTATATAACTAGGGGTAAAAAAAAAAAAAAAGGCCTTGCTGGGATTTCAATTGCAATTGTATTGATTCTCTAGCTTAGGTTGAGAATTAATATCTTAACACTATTGAATCTTCCTACCTTTGGGCACAGAATTATACTTCTTTCTTTATTTAGATCTTTAGTTTTTAACCAACAACATTTTGTACAGGGCTTTTACTTCTTTTGACAGATTAATCCCCAAGTACCTCATTTTTATGCTAATGTAAATGATGTAATTTTTCATTTCAAATAGTTTGTTGTGAGTACATATAACTACAACTGATTTCTGTACTTTGATCTTATACCCCCGAATCTTGCTAAATTCATGTTTTAGCTCTATTGGTTTTTCTAAGATTCCATTGGAGTACTATATAAATGATCACCCCACAGGTGAACCAAAGTTTTTCTTTTCATTTACCAATATCAGTGCGTTTAATTAATTTCTTTCTTTCATTTTTCCTGATTATATTGTCTGGAAACTCCAGTAAAATGTTGGATAGAAATAGATTATTTCTGACCATCAGTATGAAAGCATTTCATCTTTTACCATAAAATTAGGTATAATATCAATACCTAGGTGCATGCCTGTAATCCAGCTACTTGGGAGGCTGGGTAGGAGGATCCCTAGTTAGAGGCCCAAGGTAGCCTGCACAGCTTAAGAAAATCTTGTCTCAAAATAAAATATAAAAATGGAACTCGGGTGCAGTTCAATGGTAGAATGCTTGCTTAACATGAGGCCCTTGGATTCAACAGACCCTCACTGCA
>VMDO01016439.1:0-21378 GCA_007922755.1 Pedetes capensis | reverse complement strand
ATAAGTTTTTAAATAGGATTGAATTACATGAATTAATTTATGAGTATTAAACCAATCTTTCTTGAGATAAATCCACTTGACTTATAAAGTCTTTTGCTGTTGACATTTTGTCAATTATATTGGCAAAAAAATTGTCTGGAATTTTTGTATCTGTATCCATGAGGGCTATCACCATGTGCTTTTTTTTCTCTAATAGCTTTGATTTCAAGGTCAGGGTAACACTAGCCTCATATGTGTTGGGAAAGGTTTATTTCTTTGTAATTTACTACAAGCATTTATGTCAAATTGGAATTCTTTCTTCCTTAAGTGTTTGGTAGGATGCACCAGTGAAACTCCCTGGGGTGGGGGTTGCATGTGAGAAATTTTTAATTACATATTTTGTTGTTGTTATTGTTGTTGTTAGGTGCCATTGAGTTAGGTCCAACTCATAGTGACCCTATGTACAACAGAAAGAAACACTCCCCACTCTATGCTGGGGACATGATCATTTTTATGTTTAAACCCATTGTTGCAGACACTGTATCAATCCATCTAGCTGAGGGTCTTTTTTTTTTCGTTGATCTGCCACTCTCCAAAACATGTTGTCCTTCTCCAGGGATTGGTCCTTCCTGACAATATGTCCAAACTATATAACATGCAGCCTAGTCATCCTTGCTTCCAAGGAGCACTCTGGTTGCACTTCTTCTAGGATGGATCTGTTGGTTCTTTTGGCAGTCCATGGTATATTCAATATTTATCTCTAGCACCATAAGTCAAAAGCATCAATTCTTCTTCTGTCTCCTTTATTCAACATACAGTTTTCACAACCATATGATGCAACTGAAAATACCATGGCATGAGTCAGGTGCACCTTTGTCGTCAAAGTGACATATTTACCTTTCCCCACATTAAAGAGGTCTTTTGCAATAGCTTTTCCCAATGCAATACATCTTTTGATTTCTTGACTGCTGCTTCCGTGGGTGTTGATTATAGAACCAAGTAAAGCAAAATCTTGGACAATCTCAATCTTTGCTCCATTTATCACTTACCAACTCACTTGTAAGGATTTTTGTTTTCTTGATGTTGAGTCACAATTCATATTGAAGGCTATGTTCTTTGACCTTCATCAGTAAATGTTTCAAATCCTCTTCACTTTCAGCAAGCAGAGTTGTGTCATCTGCATAAAGGAGGTTATTAATGAGTCTTCCTCTAATCCTGATGCCACATTCTTCTTCATAAAGTCCAGCTTCTCAGATTATTTGCTCAGCATAGAGATTAAGATGTATGGTGAAAGGATACAGCCCTGATGCACACCTTTCTCAACATTAAACCAGGCAGTGTTTCCTTGTTCTGTTTGAATGACCACCTCTTGGTCCATGTACAGATTCCTCATGAGTACAATGAAGTGCTCTGGTATTCCCATTCTTCGCAATGTTATCCATAATTTGTTGCCGTTCACACAGTCAAATACCCTTGTGTAGTCAATAAAACATAGATAGACATCTTTCTGGTATTCTCTCCTTTGGGCTAATATCCATCTGACATGAGCAATGATGTCCCTATTTCCACCCTTTCTTCTGAATCTGGCTTGATTTTCTGACAGTTCCTTGGCAATATACTGCTGCAGTCACCTGTATTTAGTTTCTTTAAACTAGGATTACTTAAGTTATATATTTATTCTTGAGTGAACATTGGTTGTTTGTGTCTTTCAGACTTTGCCCATTTCATATAAGTTGTCAAACTGATACAAAACTATTCATAATATTCTGTTTGCTGTCCTATTATTTTGATTCTGATATGATGTCACTTTCCCCCCTGATTTTCATAACTTGAGAGTTCTCTCTATTTTCCTTTCCTAATCAATATTTCCATATGTCTATCAATTTTACTGATTTTATTTACTTTACTGATTTTATTGAACATTTGTTCTCATTGATCTTTTCTGATTGTTTTCCCACTTAATGCATCATTAATCTATACTCCAGCCTTTATTATGTCCTTTTTCTACTCAGTTTGGGGTTAAGTTCATCTTCTTTTTCTACTCTTAAGATAAAAATTGAGGATTTTACTTTGAGACCTTTATTTTCTAATGTATATTATTTCTAATAACAATTTCTTGTTGTTGTTGTTAGGTGCCGTCAAGTCGGTACATGACTCATAGAGACCCTGTGCACAATAGGCAAAACACTATTATCAGTGCTTCTCTGCTGTTCATAGAGTTTTCAATGGCGGATTGATTTTTGGGAGTGGGTTGCCAGGTCCGTCTCCCAAGCCTCCAGCACCTGGTGTTCCTAGGCGGTCTCCCATCCAAGGACTAACCAGGCCCCAGCCTGCTTAACTTCTGAGATCTGAGACGGGATCGGATGCTCCTGGACTATGGCTGCAGGCAATAACAGCTAGTACTTCTAATTTCTCCCTAAATGTTCTAGTAACATTTCATAGCTTGATTTTTTTGTGTTTTTATTTTAATTCAGTTTAAGATACTTTATAATTTTTCTTCTGATTTCTTATTTGACTTATGGCTTGTTAAAAATGTATTGTTTAGTTTCTACATGTTTGGGAGATTTTCTGTTATTAATTTTTAATTTTTTCCATTTTTTGTGGAATTCCATTGTGACCCTATGTACAACAGGCGAAACACTATTATTAGTGCTTTTCTGAGTTTCCAATGGCTGATTGCTTTTTGGAGTGGGCTGCCAGTTCTTCTCCCAAGCCTACAGCACCTGGTGTTCCCAGGTGGTCTCCCATCCAGGTACTAACCAGGCCCAATCCTGCTTAGCTTCCGAGATCTGAGGGGATCGGATACCACAGTGGTATGACTGCAGGTTTAGGTGCTGTCAAGTTGTGTCCAACTCATAGTGACCTTTATAGGATTTTCAAAGGCTGATTGTTTTGGGTTTGCCTGGGGAATGGATTGCCATGCCCTTCTCCCATTTTTGCAGTGCTGGGAATTGAACGCAGGATCTCAGAGACTGCAGGGCAGCGCTCTACCATAAGCTAAATCCCAGCCCCACAGAAGGTGTAGCATATATATTACAGCGATGCCAGAAGGAAAAAAAGACAAAGGAGCAGAGGAACATTTGAAAAAAACTGATAAGAATTTTCTAAAATTAAGGTAGATGCTAAACAACCACGCAGCTGGAAGTTGAAAGAATGTCAAGAAAGCTAAATATGCAAAGGTCTATGCTTAGGCATGTTGTATTCAAAATCCGGAAAGCAAAACACAAAGAAAAAAAGGAGATAGAGGAATAAATCCCCTTATTTACAGAGGAGTAATGATAAGAATGACCTCAGATTTCTTTTCAGATTCCACATAAGCAAGAAGACAGTGGAATGAAATATTTTAAAATGTCAAAAGAATAAAACTCATCAACCTAGGATTCTATATGTTGTGACATTGTCCTTCAAAAGTGAAGGAGAAATAAAATCTTTCTCAGACAATCAAAAATTGAGGGTGCTTTGCAAAAATTGACCTACTTTTCAAGAAATGTTAAAAATAAATTCTTCAAGGTTGGGCATGGCAGGTCACACCTGTAACTGCAGTGACTATGGAGGCAGAGGCAGGAGGATCACAGGTTAGAGCGCAAAGGCAGCCTGCATAACTTAGTGAGACCCTATCTCAAGAAAAAAGACAAAAAATAGGCTAAGGGTGCAGCTCAGTAGTAGAGGGCTTGGAACGCATGCTTGAAGCCCAGAGTTTAACCCCTAAATATTGCAAAAAGAAAAAAAAAATTCTTCAAAAAGAAGAAAACTGACATAAGTCAGAAATTCAGATCTATGTAAAAGGAAGAGTAGTAGAGAAGCCATAAACAAAAGTAAAATAAAATCTTGTTTTTCTTATCTAATAGATAATAGTTTATTTAAGATAATAGCAACAATGTGTTTGGTGATTACAACTATGGATTGGCAAAATGAATGACAAAAACTATATAAGGGATGGGAGGGAAGGACTGGAAATAACTTGTTCTGAGGTACTTTCACTACCTGCTAACCAGTATGAGTGTTATTTAAAAGAAGACATGGCCAGGCACCATGGTGTGTGCCTGTAAACCCAGCAACTTGGAAGGTGGAGGCAGGAGGATTCCAGGTTTGAGGCCAAGAGCGGCCTATGTAACTTAGTTGAGATTCCCTTTTCAAAAGTTATATATATATATATATATATATATATATGTATGTATGTATGTATGTATGTATGTATGTATGTATGTATATGGGCTGGGATTTAGCTCAGTTGGTAGAGCACTGCACTGCAGTCTCTGAGGACCTGAGTTCAATTCCCAGCACCGCAAAAATGGGAGAAGGGCCTGGCAATCCACTCCCAAGGCAATCCCGAAACAGTCAGCCGGTGAAAACCCTATGAGGGTCGCTATGAGTCGGATACTGACTCGACGGCACCTAACAACAACAACAATCATATATATATATGTGTGTGTGTGTGTGTGTGTGTGTGTGTTCATATATATATATATAACAACAATCATATATATATATACACATACTATACACACACACACACACACACACACACACACACACACACACACACACAGGAGAGGAGCTGACATGTGGCTCAGTGGTAGAGCACTTGTCTAACATGTACAAAGCCCCAGGTTCAACCTTCAGTACTGAAAAAAAATGTGGACATGGATTAATTATAAATTGTAAACTCTACAAAGACCACTAAATGAAGTAAAAAGAAAGTGTAATTGGTATGCAAAGAAAGGAGAGAAAAATGAAATTGTGTAAGATGAAAATTAAAACTATGTATGATAAAAAGAGGGGCTGGGATTTAGCTCAGTTGGTAGAGCACTGCTCTGCAGTCTCTGGTTCGACTTCCAGCACCACAAAACTGGAAGAAGGATGTGGCAACCCACTCCCAAGGCAATCCCGAAACAATCAGCCATTGGAACCCTATGAAGGTTGCTATGAGTCAGACATGACTCGATGGCACCTAACAACAACATGGTAAAAAGAGTGGAAGATGAAAATAGAAACAATTAGAGCAAATGTAGAAAACAATGATAACTATCGTGGGCATTGATCTAACTGTATCATTAACCATTTGAGATGGCAGTGGTCTAAATAGAGCAATTAAAAGACAGATACTATTTGAATTGATCAAAAATAGGACAAAACGACAAGACACCCATCTTAAAAATAAAAACACATTGAGATAAAAAGTAAAAGAATTAGAAAGATATACTTGTAATCAAAAGAAAGCTGGATTAGCTATATTAATTTCAGAAAAAGGACATTTCAGACCAGGGAGAATGATCAGGGACAAAGAGGAGTTTTACATAATAACAAAGATGTCAATTCTGTAAGAAGATAAGAACCTTTAAAGTATATGCACCCAAGCATATCAAAATACATGAGGAAGAAATTTTTAAAATGTCAAAGAGAAATAGAAAAATCCACTATTACGGATATGGACTTTGCTATCCCTCTCAGTAATGACAGGTCCATTAGGCAGGAAATTAGTAAGGATATGCTCAAACTGAGCAGCACTGTTAATTAGCAGGATTTAATCAATCATTGTAGAATACTTCTTCCAGCAACAGAAGAACACAGGTTCTTCTCAAGCTCACATGGTACATTTATCAGTATAGAGCACATTCTAGGCCTTAAAATGAAACCTTAAGGGATTTAGGAGGAAAGAATAAAAATCATAGAATGTCTGCTATCAGATCACAATGGAATCAATAACAGAAATGTAGCTGGAAAACACCCAAATATTGGAGATTAAAAAATGCACTTTCAAATAATACATGGGGCAAAGAAGAAATCTTAACAAGTGTTTAAAAATATTTTGAATTGGGTGAGGTGGCACACACCTATAATCCCAGCACTCAGGAGACTGAAGCAGGAGGATCACAAGTTCCAGGTCAGCCTGAGCGACCTAGCATGACCCTGTCTCAAAAAACCCAAACACCAAAACACACACACAAAACACAGCAACAAAAAACCAAAGAAAACCTGTTTTGAATTAAATGAAAATGAAGATGTCACTTATATAACTTTGTGGGAAGTAGCAAAAGCAGTGATTAGAGGGAAATTTATAACATTGAGTGCATATATTAGAAAAGAAGAAATTTAAAAAGAAATTAACCTTCCACCTGAGGAAACTAGAAGATGATTAAGTTAAAGCTAAAGAAAGCAGAAGAAAAATAAAATTTAGAGTACAAACCAGTGAAATTAATAAAGGGAATCAAGTAAAAATCAACAAAGCCAGCCAGGCACAGTGGTGCATACCTGTAATACCAGCAACTCTGGAGGCAGAGGCAGGAGGATTGCAAGTTTGAGACCAGAGGCAGTCTGCATAATTTAGCGAGACCCTGTCTCAAAAAGTAAATAAATGGGCTGGGGGGTGCACAGCACTTGCAAAGCACGCAAGCACAAGGCTCTGGGTTCAACTCCCAGTACTGCAAAAAAACCAAAACCAAACAAAAACAAAAACAAACAAACAAAATTCAACACAGCCAAAAGTTTACTCTTTGAAAAGATCCATAAGATTGATAAACCTCCAGCCAAGCAAACTAAGAAAAAAGAGGTCACAAGGAAGCACTGCATAATCTGGAATCATTTAATCCCCACGCTTTCAACAGTTTTAGTGGGCTAAAACAATCAAATGTTGATGAAAACCACATGCAGATTAGATTCGAGGTTGAGAGCTGGTTTTTGGTAAATTATAGAACTTTCATACAAGTCCTAAAAACAATGTAATGCAATAGTGAGGATTAGTTTCAAATGTGGGTTAGATTTGAGAACATGCAATAATATGACAAATGTTGTTTGATAGTAAAGAACCAGTTGAAACATTCATCTCTCAAATATGCATATGAGTTTTACTACATATTAGTCAAAAGTTTCCATAAGCCTTGTTGGTTGATAACAGTGTAACCAAAAGTGATGTAATAGTTGCCTAAGGGGAAAAGCAAATGCTGTATTATTCTGTACCCCGCCAACATTTATTTACCAGTAATGGGAAGAGAAGAAACATTCATCAGTGTTAACTCCATTAATATTGCTGAGTACTATTTGGCCTTAACAAAGAATGAGGAATTTGATTTCTTACTATTAAAGAACAATCTTGCAGGTATATTAGGTGAAAAAAAAAAAAAAAGCAGAGTGCAGAATTGTATGTAAGGTTGGGTACAATTTGTGGGGAAACGTGGGAGATGGAGCTGGGCACCATGGTACACTCCTGCTATCCCAGTGACTCAGGGTGCTGTGAGGCAGGAGGATCACAAGTTCGAGGCCAGAAGCAAGATATCTTGTCTTAAGATAATAAATAAAAAAAGGGCTGGATGTGCAGCTCTGTGGTGGAGCACTGGCCTGGCATATGTAAGGCCCTGGACTCAAGCCCCCAGTATCACACAAGAAAGTGGGAGACAGGAGAGCACGTGTCTATCTTCATACATGTGATAAACACACAGAGGTGGGCACACATTAGCACCCGACAGGTGCACAGCAGGTGGCATCAGCAGCTGGAGGGAGGGACCCTCCGCGGGATGCAGGTGCGGCAGGAGACTCTTCTTCAGACACCATTGTTTTTATTTTTAAATTCTGAAACATGAGAATATGTTATCATTTCAAAGTGTAAATTAAACTTTAAAAACTGTATGACACATACCAGAGAGAAACATAAAGGGCTCGTGGATAGCCTGTGGTCCCTAATTATTTTGCCACTTCTCTATTTGGATGTCTCCAACTCAGGAAGGCTCCTATGTCAAATCCACCTGCCTCTGCCTCTGCCTCTTCTGGACCCCCTCTCTTCAGCTCCTCCTGGAGCCCCTGGCCACCGCCTTCCCAGAGACGGTGTCCTGATTGTGAAGGATGCATCAAGCAGTTTCTAATTTGCTTAACTTATTATTATTATTATTATTATTATTATTATTACTAGTAGTAGTAGTAGTAGTAGTAGTAGTAGTAGTAGGGGTTGAGCCCACAGCCTCGTGCTTGCATGCTTTGCAAGTGCTTAACCACTGAGCTGCACCCCAGCCCATTATTTTACTTTTTGAGGCAGGGTCTGGCTAAATTACACAGACTGCCTCTGGTCTCGAACTTGTGATCCTCCTGCCTCTGCCTCCCGAGCCACTGGGATTATAGGCATGTGCCACCACATGCGGCTACTGATCATTATTTTAAATTATGTGGGACCTAGCTTCTCATGAACACCCTGGTGTCAACCACCTGTACTTTTTTCTTTCACACAAGCATGTGTGCGTATGTTTTTAAATTGACATACTTTGAAAGTTATTAGCTGGACTCCCCTATTTCTAACTAATGTCTATCATCTTCCTTTAACTTAAACCAATTATTTTTTTATTGGAAATGTTTAATGTACAGCTTAATGTGTTTCATTCTGACACGCATTTCATTGTGACATTTCCATAATGCATTTTGTTGTACATTGCACAGATAAGTTCCCCCTTACCGTCTTGTGCACTTCCTCCTCCCATCCCATGTAATAGTACTGACAACGTAAAAAGATAGTTCACTACAGAAAACAATTATTTTTAATGGTCTATTACCATGGTAATTTAACGGAGTTGTTTTTATGTGCCATGGAGTCTGACTCATAGTGACCCTCATAGGGTTTTCAATGACTGATTGTTTTGGGATTGCCTCGAGAGTGGACTGCCACCTCCTCCCATTTTTGCAGTGCTGGGAGTTGAACCCGGGACCTTAGAGACTGCAGAGTGGCAGTCTACCAACTGAGCTAAATCCCAGTCCTGTATCATCTAGTACTTCCAAATCAAATGTAACTAATGATACAAGCAGATATCCTAGCCTTGTCATTTAACTTAGTAGTAGTACTTCTCCATAAGAAAGATGTTGTCTTAACACTGAAATAGATCCATTTCAGATTACTAATGCAGCATACCTACATTGCTGTATTGGGGCTGGGATTTAGCTCAGTTGGTAGAGCACTGTGCTGCAATCTCTAAGGTCCCGAGTTCGATTCCCAGCACTGCAAAAATGGGAGAAGAATTTGGCAATCCACTCCGGAGGCAATCCCAAAACAATCAGCCATTGAAAACCCTATGATATGTTGCTGTATACCTATATTGCTGTGCCTCAGAGAGTGCAGAATGGCACTCTACCACGTGAGCTCCTGGGAGCTATTTGAATTGTAATCCCCACCAATTCTTTTTGCCTTCTCTCAAACAAGAGCTAAACAAGAGATGGCAAGGTTTAAGATGATGTTCAAGGTGAAATAAAAGGACCAAGGGTGTAGCACAGTGGTAGAGCACTTGCCTGGTATGTGCAAGATGCTGGATTCAATCCCCAGCACTGCAGGAAGAAAAAAAAATGTGCATGGAAGCAAAAAGTTGTTGTTTGCTGTTTTTGTTAGGTGCCATAGAGCCAGGTCTGATTCATAGCTACCCTACATATAGCAGAACAAAACACTCCCTGATACGGTGCCATGGCTGGCAGTATTGTCAGTGCTTCTCTGCTAACTATTGTTGTTGTTAGGTGCCATCGAGTTGGTGTCTGACTCATAATGACCCTGTGTATAACAGGAAAAACACTATTGTCAGTGCTTCTCTGCTATTCATAAGGTTTTCAGTGGCAGATTGTTTTTTGGCAGTGGGTTGCCAAGTCGTTCTCCCAAGCCTACAGCACCTGGTGTTCCCAGGCGGTCTCCCAGCCAAGCACTAACCAGGCCTGACCCTGCTTAGCTTCGGAGATCTGAGGGGATCGTAGGTCACCGTGCTACAGCTGCAGGCTGTCTGCTAACTAGCACTTATAAATTAGAAATTATGTTCAGGGATAGATGCTCTTTTAAGCTTCTAAATTTACTAGACCATTTAGTACTTCTAGCTTCTTTGGGAAAATGCATTGTTCTTTCCAATGGTGGACATGATGCTGTTGCCTTCATTTGTTTGGTGAACTCAGGGTCAGTAGGAGGCATTTCTTCGTAGAGAACTCACACGTTCTGTTCCTTGTAAAGGTTATTATTTCCGGTCTTGTAAGTCTCTGCTGCTTGCAGAAAGGAGGCTCATACTTCTGTTGCCCAAAGGTATAGAAATTGTGTCAAGAGGAGTGTGTCATAAAACTGCATTAATATCTTGTAGAGAGCTACCCAGTGGTTTGTGAAATATTCCTGTAGCTAAAATTGAAACTTGATTTATATCTTTGCTTGGTATCAACCTGATAGCATTACTCAGACAAGGCTAAAGATGCCCTGAAGTTACCTTTCGGAAATCCATACAAGAATATACTTGGACACGTCCTCTGCTCTTAAAGTCAGGAATTGGGTTGGGGCTTTCCAGAGCGTATGTGTTGATTTATAACAATTGGTGCTACCCCAATTTTTCCGAAATTTCATAAAAAGAGTTTCCAGGGCTAATCAGGCTCCCATGATTTCCCCCTTTTGCATGTTAGCAAATTTGTCTGCCGTTTCTCCTATTTAATCTTGGCCTGTTTATTCCAGCCACCCTTTCAGAGGGCAGAGGGGAAATTCGCTGTGGCTCCTATGCTGTTCTTTGCATTCCTTCATCTGCCCTAAAAGTCACATTTTTTTTGTTGTTCCATTGTGCTTTTTAATTGTTTACTTGTTTGTTTATCCATTTACTTATTTTGTGATGCTGGAGAGTCAAACTCGGGGCCTCGGGATTGCTGGGCAAGACTTCTACCACTGAGCTATGCCCCAAACCCCCGAAAGCCATCCACTCGTCTTCTAAAATTGCCCACAGCCCCGCCACCCTTCCTTCTGAGGAAGGGTACAGAAGCTTCGAAATCTCACTGGCTTATTTGGAACTCACTTTCCCATGATACCCCTGTGCACATCATAAATGTCTGTGCTGTTTCTCCTGTTAATCTGTTGATTGCTAGCTCATTTTTTTGGTTCAGGAAAAAAAAATGAGTTATAAATACCAGTAGGAATACTTTTTTTTTTATCTGACATTTTTACTTGGCATGTTTTTGAGATTTTATCATGTTGTATTAGTAGCTTGTTCCTTTTTTTCTTTTCTTTTCTTTTTTTTTACTTAGTAGCATTCTACTGTATCAACTGTTGTTTTGTTGTTGTTAGGTGCGGTGGAGTTGGGTCCAACTCATAGCAACCCCATACAACCTCATACAACAGAACCAAACACTCTCTGACACTGTGCCATGCCCAGCACTATTGTCAGTGCTTCTCTGCTATTCATAGAGTTTCAACGGTATATTGTTTCAGTGGTAGATTGCCAGGTCCTTCTCCCTAGCCTGCAGCACTTGGTATTCCTGGGCAGTCTCCCCTCCAAGGGTTAACCAGGCTGACCCTGCTTAGCTTCTGAGATCAGGTGGGATCCAATGCCCGAGTTCTGGCTGCAGACATTTTATCAACAGAACCATAATATTAGGGGACAGAAGTATATTGTTTCCAACTTTGTCAGTCATGGGTAAGGGTACAGTAAATGTTGGTTTTTTAGTTTTTTGTTTGTTTGTTTGTTTTTTCGGTATTTGGGGTCTGAATCCAGGACCTTACACATACTTTACAAGTGCTTTACCACTGAGCTGCACCCGCTGCCCAGGTTTTACGTTTTGAGTTAGGATCTCAGTAAGTTATACGGGCTGCCTCTGGCCTTGGCCTTGACATCCTCCTGCCTCTGCCTCTCAAGTCACTGGGATTACAGGCATATGCCACCATGCCTGGCTCCACAGTAAATATTCTTGTATAAGTGTTTTTTTTTTTTTTTTTGATGGATATGTTTCCGTTTTTTCCTCTTGGTTATGGTAGTAACATAAATTTGGCTTAAAAGAAGGGTTCATGTTTAATTTTACAAGTTATTGCCGAAACGTTTCCTGCAGCGATGATGTCATTTCCCTCTTCCTCCACACTGAGTATTGCCAGTCTTTTTAGTCTAGTCCTTCCCGTGGATTTTCAGTGTTGTGCTGGTTTTAATGACTATTCCTGTGTTTATTGCTCCCCGGCACATGTATACTTTTAGCAGAAAACTTAAAACTTCAGTTAAGATCCCATATATTCACTTCTGAGAAATTGGAGGTAAAATCATTCCTTCATTCCTTTTCCTTTAGTCTTAAAAACTGTAGCTTCACTAGTCTATTACAAGTGCCAACAAATTGGTGAAATCAGCTGAAGACGTTAGGGGAATTTTCCTTTTCCATTTTGATTCTTTATTCCTCAAGGTGTATAATAATTGTTGTGGTAAGGTTTATCCTCATTTACGATGTAGTAAATCAGAGACTTAAATTACGTGTCTGCGTGACTTTTCAGACCTCATTTCCTGTTGTACTTTGCCAAAATAATTGGATATAAGTGTGTTCAACAAACTTGAGCCAAAATATTATTCCATTGAGAGGGAACAAGCATTTCACCCTACACAGATTTCATTACAGTATGACATGTGTATGCATAGCACGTGCGTAAAGTGTGACTGGTCAACCCAATAACATGAATACTCAGATCAAGATGGAGCCACTTCTAACACTGAAGGAAACTCCCTGACACCTCTGTTCAATCATTACATCCACAAACATCCACTATTTTGATTTTCATTAGCCTAGAAGGGCTCACTTCCTCTTCCCTATTTAATAAATGAAATTATGCAATACAGATTCTGGTGACAGCTCTTTTCTTGGCATTATGTTTGTGATCTTTACCCATGTCTTGTATAACAGGAAGGATTGTCTTTGCTATTATTAGCTCTATATGCTTTATATTAATTTTAGAATCAACTTGTCAAGTTTTCCCAGAACATGGCTGGAATTTGAGACTGCATGAAGTCCAAAGGTTAGGCTCAACGCTGTTCTCACTTCCATCCCCAAGCACCACCTGCACTTCATTTATCTTGGTCTTCTTTAATTATTCTTGATCGTATTCTGTAGTCAACTAGTAATGGCCTCCTATATTGCTTGGTAAATTTATTCTTAGGTATTTGATGTTTTCTAACACTTTTATACGTAGTATTATTATTAAAACTTCATTTTAAAACTATGTAGTTAATACATAGAAATTCTACTAACTATTGTATATTTCTTTTTAATGTAGTGACTTTGCTAATGTCATTTATTATTCCAATTTATTATACATAGGTCCTTTTGAACTTTGTACATGTATGACTGTCAGAATGAACACAATTCAATTTCACATTTTCTTTTTTTTCTGGTACCCAGAACTTCTCACATGCTAGACAAGTGCTATACCATTGAGCTGCACTCCCAGCCCCTTTTTGATTTTTTTTTTTGAGACAGTGTCTCACTAAGTTGCCCAGGCTGCCTCTGGCCTCAAACATGTGATCCTCCTGTGTCAGCCTCCGAAGTCCCTAGGATTATAGGCAGGCACCATAGCACCCTGCCATGGTTAGGTTTTAATATTCTTCATCTTAACTCTCACGATTAAATGACTGTTACTCTACAACTACGTATTTGTTAAAGTGATGGAGGTGGGAAGGAAACCTATGACTTTATGGATTAGTCAAAAAACTAACAGCTTTGAAGACATCATGACAGTGCATGGATTATGCTATTACTTAATATTAGTAGGGTATGAAAATGTATGAACAGTTTAATTACTTTAACTATTGAGGTAGGGGTGTGTGTGTGTGTACGCACACATGCATGTGTGCATTTTTTTTTTTTTTTTTTTTTTTTTTTTTGGTACTGGGGTTGAACCCAGGGCCTCGCGCCTGCATACTTTGCAAGTGCTGGGCCACTGAGCTGTGCCCCTAGCCCACTTTTCTGACTTTTTTGAGACAGACTGCCTCTGATCTCAAACTTGCGATCCTCCTGCCTCCACCTCCCCAGCCGCTGGGATTACAGGCATACGCCACTGCGCCCGGCGTGTGTGCATTTTTATGCTTCTGTTAGGGGGTTAGAATTACTGGAGATTTTCATCTTCTCCTTTACATATGGTTATCAATTTTCAGCACTATTATGTCCACAAGGGAGATATAATCATTTAGAGGACCTGCAGTCAGCGGCAGTTTGTGGTGGATACACAAAGGTCACTGCAACATTTCTGGAGGAAGTTGATCGGTAGAAAAGGTGAAGGGGAGGTCACAATTGACTTACAGCAAGGCTGTTTGGGGTTCAAGTTGGTCCCTGAACCTGATGGAGGGCTCAAATTTCTTGACAAACTTTATGTTACCTGTAGATGTGAGGCATAGAGAAGAAGGGAGGGGACATGACTCAGAGTCTGCTTGGCCCACCTGAGTCCTGGGGCCTTCCTGAGACTGGTTAACCGCATGCCCATGACGTCAAGCCCATGAGGTCAAGGCAAGATGGCCCCTGCCCGATGCAGCCAGGGCGTGTCCCTCCTTGAATTTCTTGCCAAGTCATTGTCGCCCGATATCATCTGATTGGTTGGCCCAATCACCTGATGTCACATAATTGGCTAACCCCAAATGTCATGGAAATGTCACGGATTCTGATTGGTTGACCCAAAAGGCTCAGTACACAGGAAGTAAAGTTGAGTTCTGAGTTACCATCCAAGAAGGACTCCTGGAGTGGTGTGTCTCCATCTACTCAAGAATAGTGGGTTTTATATGTAGGGTTTTGAGTCCTGGCCAGTAGAGTCCCACAGTTACCAACATCCCAAAGAAAATAATTTCTTTTTTGTAGCGCTTGGAGGGTTGAACTGATGGCCTCATGCATGCTTGGCAAGTGCTCCACTACTAAGCTTCACCCACAGCCCCCCCTTTTTTATCTTGATACAGGGTCTCACTAAGTTATGAAGCCTGCCTCTGGACTCAAACCTGTGATCCGCCTGCCTCCACCCATGAAGTCGCTGGGATTACAGGCATGAGCCATCACTCCTGACTAAGCATTTTAATAATTGAAAGGATTGCACAGGATTTGTAGAGAATCTCTTGTGATCATGTCATTTGCTAAATTAAGTTTTAGAAGTATAAAGCGATTTATCATCCTCATCCTTGGTTGTCTTTCACACATAGACAGATTTACCTATATTAGTTTGCTGTAAGAGAACTGGGGGGCTTAAACAACAGAAACGTATGGTCTCATCATCGTAGAGGCTAGAACTCCAAGGTGTGGGCAGGGATGGTCCCTGCTGTGTCTGGGAGGGAGAATCTGCCCAAGCCTGTGTCCTTGGCTTACAGATGGCTCTCCACTCCTTGTGTTTTCTCTGTCTTCTTGCATATGTATTTTGATGCCTAAACTTTTCTTTTTCACAAAGATAATCATTTTGGATTAGGGCCCAGATGATGACCTCACTTTAACATAATTGCCTTTTTAAAGACCTCATTTCCAAATACAGTCACATTCTGAGGTCCTAGGGGTTTGGACTCCAACATGAATTTTGGGTGACTCAATTCCACCTGTAAAAGTACCATTCTGATTTGTGTTCACATGCTTATAGGTTCACCTTATGAGAAGTATGGAAATCATTTATGATTCATTTTCTCCCTCCTCCCCAGCATTTAGTTCATGGAAATGGCTGGTCCCATGGTTATCAATGGTCCAATGAGACTTCTGATCAGATTGTATCATGGTGTCTTGATTTGGTTTTCTGGGCACAGATTAATTCCTCACAGAGAATGGCGCTCAGTGGCTTTCTCCGAAGAGGTGAGCAAGTCCCTCAAGCTGGCAGGACTTTCATGATGGCAGATTTTAGAGCTCTTGGAAGGAATTCTTATCTCCAGGTCACAGCCTAACTTGCCAAAGGCTTTGACCATGAAACATGGTAGCTGGTTACCATTATCAGTTTAAACGAAATAAGCACTCAATTTCACCTGTGTGATGCTCAGTGAAAGTGGGAGTGGGACCCCACTGAGATGGTCTGGTGGGTGTAGGGGTGAGCATCAAGGCACAGGGGGAGTATCACCTTCCAATAAGGGTGAGTGTTTAGAACTGAGGTAGACCATGGCGATGTGCTGATCCTGCTTCTTCATTTCTGATAAGAAGACAGTGTCCAATAAGGAGACAATGCCCATTCAATGACCACTCATTGGAATAAATATCCAATAATGGAAGTATAGTTAAATGCATTAGAAGAATTATTGCATAACTATAGTAAAGTACTTACATGCAGGAAAATGTGGAAATCTACTCCTGGATATATACTTGAGGGAATTAACATTAGTGTGCATAAAAACTCATACACAAATGTTCATGGCAGCATTATTCATAGCTCCCAATTAGAAACAACTCAAATATTTTTTAAGCAATGAATGATAAACCAAGTGTGGTCTTCCCATGCAATGGAATATTATTCTGCCATAAAAAAGGATGAAGTTCTGATGTATGCTATGACATGGGTGAATCTTGAAAAAATTATGTCAAAAAAAAATACTCAGATAGAAAAGGCCACATATTGTACAAAAACATGGAGAATGTACATGATATATCCAGAATAGACAAATCCATAGAGACAGAAAGCAGATGTCTGTGGCCAAGGACTGAGAGGAGGAGTGTAGAGAGTCTCCACTAATGAGTGCGGAGCTTTCTTAAAGTGGGTTGTTTACTCTATGATGAAGGTGCCCCTCTGTGAATACCAGAGGGGCAAAGCCTATAGACCATGGGAGTGGGTAGACGCAGCAGCACTAGTGAAGGGTCACAGGATTGGCTTTCAGGAGCCAGGCTGGCTCACTAGTGGGTGAAAAGGACCAGCCAAGGGTGTGCAGATGAAGCTACCCAGAAGGGAGGAGAGAGGAACAGAAAGTAGGGGGGAGTGAACCTAGAGCCAAAGTCTTCCATGAACAAGGACACAGAGGAGGTGAAACGGAGTCCAGTCAGGCCCTGCAGCCCCTGGGAGCCATGGCGGCTCTACTGAGCAATGCTTCCTTCTAGACCATGGGTTCTTGATGTATCGTCTATAAATGGGCGGCTAAGGAGGCATGAATCCCTGAAGTTGCGTGAAGAACTCTCTGCCTCCATGACTAGGCTGTAGTTTGGATCTTGACTGTCCCCCATAAACCTGTGTGTTAAGGAACTGACCCCCAGCCCGTGGTACCACGGGGAGGGAAGCTTTGAGAAGGGGAGTTGCACAGGAGGAAGTTAGGTCACTGCGAGGTGTCCTGGAAGGGGTTATTAAGGACCCCCTTTCCTCTCCCTTTGCTTTCCTGCCACCATGAGGTGAGCAGCTTGCTCCAGCACACACTCGCTACCGTGCTGTGCTACCTCACCACAGGCTCAAACGCAGTAGGCCAACCAATAGTGGACTGAAACCCCCAAGGCTGAGCCAAATAAACCTTCTCTCTTTTTAAGTTGATTGTCTCAGGTATTTTGTTATGGCAATGGAGAGAAAACTAACACAACTCATGTGCATGTTGTGGTTTGGATCTGAATGTCCCCAAAGATCACGTGTTTGGACACTGGGTCCCCAGCTGGTGGTGTTGTCCTAGGAGGTTACGGAACTTTGGGTGGGTGGGATTCTAGCTTTGCTGAAGTGGGTCCCTGGGAACAGGTCTTTGGCAGTTTTTTTCCCCGAGCCCCGGATGAGGTAGCACTCTGCTCCTGATCCGCCATGCTGTGAGGTTGTCTGGCATGGGCCCTGCTGCCTGCCGCCACCACACTTGCCCTGCTCTACAGACAGAAATCCTCTAGTCATGAGCTTGCAGTAAATCTCTCCCTGCTTAAGTTTGTTTCAGTAGACTTCTCTGTCACAGAGACTTGCCACCTGATGAGTATCGTGCATTTTTTTTTTCCATGAGAAGAGAGTTCATGACTCACTAGATTTTCAGAGGGACAAATGATGTAAAAAAAAAAATCACTAAGAACCACTGCTGTGAAGGACTGTGTGAGGGATGACCCAATGGAAGCCATCCGAAGTGCGCATGCGTGCGGGAGGCGCACACGGCTCTCAGCGTGGCCCGGAGCATCTGTGTACCTGTGTCTCTCCCAGTGTTGAGCTGGGCTGCAGGGGCCAGAGGATGCTTGGCAGGGCCCAGTGCAGGCTCGGGCTCGGGGGCCCTCGCAGGACAGGTGCTCAGCGAGACGGAGAACCACAGAGTAATGTACGCTGGGCGAAGAAACTCCCTGGCGACATCTTCAGGGGCAGTTGCTACCTGCCTGGCTGAAAAGCACGAAGTGATTTTAACTCTCCTCTGTTTGTAAGAGCAGACTTTCCAAAGGAATATAAGGGAACTTCAGGGATCGAATACAGTGGTGTTAACCACCGTTACCATGCCGTGCATTAGAAATCCAGAACTCACTCATCTTATCATTGGAAGTTCATGCCCTTTGACCAACACCTCTCTATTCCTGACTCCCAACCCTGGGGACCTGCCATTCTCCCCTCTGGTTCTCTGAGTTTGACTTTTTAGGTTCCATATATAATTAAGAACATGCAATATTTGCCTTTCTCTGTCTGAGTTATCTTAAATGTTCTCTTCACACACACAGAGTAAATATGGGAGGTGATGCACATATTAACCCAATTGTGGTAATCATGTCACAATATGTAAATACATTAAGCCATCACATTGTATGCCTTACATTTTTCTAATTTTATGTACTAGTTATACCTCTATAAAGCCAGGGTAAGACTCTCAGCAGTCCTTGTGTACAGAGTACAGAGACCAGGCCTGACCCTTTCTTTCTGGCCATGCTCAGGCTGGGTGCTATGGAAGGTGCCCATCAAGACCAGTGCATGCTGCGTGGTGGTGCACACCTGTAATCCAGGTGGCTCTACAGGAGGAGGCAGGAGGATCTCCAATTAGACGCTAGAGGCAGCTTATGCAACTTAGTGAGACCCTGTCTCCAAGTAAAAATAATTAAAAATGGGCTAGGGGTACAGCCTAGTGGTAGAGCACTTGCAAAATATATGCAAGGCCCTGGGTTCGACCAAATACCACAAAAAAAAAAAAAAAAGAAAGAAAAGAAAAGAAAAGAAAAGAAAAAGAAAAGACCAGGATATATGGCATACATGTACTTGAGATATTACATGGAACTCATTAATACGTACAATGAACACATATTAATCTTTTTAAGACTGAAGGCAACTAACCACCATCTGTGACAACTGTGTTGGTTCATGACCTTGTATGAATTAATAAAAGAAAACAATGAGGTAAAATCTAAAGACTTTATTTAAAAACAATAAAAACTGCAGTGATTCTAAATGTCAGATGTATTTCCATCCCAGGGCCCTGTACTAATCACTATGGCCACCCTTGTATCTCTACCTCCACAGCCCATCCATGGATCACTCACTGAGGATTCCACGTAGCCAGAATCTCCAGTTACCCATGTATCTCTCCTGTTATTAACCCCATGAATTTTTCTGACTATAAAAACAATGCAGGCAGCTGGGAGCGGTGGCATACGTAATCCCAGTGACTTGGAGGCGGAGGCAGGAGGATAGCAAGTTCGAGGCCAGAGGTAGTCTGCGTAATTTAGTGAGACCCTACCTCAAAAAGTAAAAAAATGGGCTTGGGTGCAGCTCAGTGGTACAGTACTTGCAAAGCATGCAAGCACAAGGCCCTCAGTTCAAACCCCAGTATGGAGGGAGAAAAAAAGCAATGCAAGTTTATTGTAGGAAGTTTAGAACTATAAAAATGAAACCATGATTTTTTGTTGTTAGTTGTCATTGAGTTGGATGTGACTCACTGGCAACCCAATGTACAGCAGAACAAAACACTACCCGACCCTGCCATGCACACAGACTTTTTATGTTTGAGCCCAATGTTGCAGCCACTGTGCTTCTTCTCATTTTGAGTTGTGCCACATCAGCAAATGGAGGTGCAAGGGACTTTCTCCATTCCTGTCATTAAGGTCGACTCTACATTGAGGAAGCAACTCTTCCTCAGTCATTTCTTGAATGCCCTGCAGCCTGGGGGGCATTTTCCAGCACTATATTTGGCAGTGATTCTCTGCTATTCATAGGGTTTTCAATGGCTAATTGCTTTAGGAGTGGGCTGCTGGGTCCTTCTCCCTAGTCTGTCTTAATCAGAAAGCTCAGTTGAAACCTGACCATTATGAATGGCCCTGAGATACCAGTGGCATAGCTTTTAGCATTATCTCAACAAGCAAGCCCTCACAGCACTACAAACTGACAGACATATTCTGGACCATGAGCCTAAATACCCTAAAAGAGGAGAAAGGATTCAAAAGTGTATATAAAGTGTTCTGATTTTGTAACAGAAAAGAAAGACTTTGCATCTGTGACTAAAGCAAACCACCAAATGCCAAAACTTGACCTGGGCAGCCCAGGGGTAGAAATTGGCTTACCAAAGGCTCTCCTGTACCTTGGCTCTGATGGCTCTGGGCTGCCACCTGCTGAGGAAATGCCTTAACCTGCCTTGCACTTCCCCAGGTGTTTTTAGGTGTGGCTAGGAAAAGCTTAGGTGTCCCCAGGAATGAGGACCGATAGGTGCCAGGCTCTGCACTGCCACTGTCCGCAGCCCTACCTGAGATGTGCTTAAAAGAGGGGTGGCCAGTCTGTAGTATTTGGGAGCAAAGCTGCGGATCTGTGCCTGGGGTTGGATGAGGTGGGGAGAAAGCCCCCACCATCCTTTCCCATCTGTCAGTGGGGCCCAGGGGGATCCTGTGGCACTCTATGTGGGGCATGTGCCTCCCGGTCCGGCCTGGAGGTTTGGACGGGTGGCATTGCCGAGCATACAGATACTAAACACAATTCATTCGGGACCCTTGGGTGAGGGGCACGGACTCCTGTGGCCCTCGGGATAGCCGTCGGAGATGGAAGAAAGGAAGAAAGGTGCTTTTGCCTTCCAGGGGCAAACACCTATGTTGGTGGTCTCGGTGGTCACGAGGAGACATCTGTTGCTTCATTGGTGATCAGACAGAGAGCAAGTTCTTTCTCTGTTGATGGTTGCGGTGGGAGAGTGTTCTTTCCCCATGGAAGGTCCAGGCTCCAGGCCAAGGCCAGACCTCCCTGCACCTCCATCCTGCAAACTGACAGACACCTGGACTATGCAGAGGCACAGTGCAGAGTCTCCCAATGTCACACCTCTGCCCCATACCTATAGGTGCTAAACTTGCAGCTCATTACAGTGTTTTTTATATGTCCATAATAAATATCAAAATCATAATAAAAAAGAAATCAAGAACCAAAATGTCTCCACATGCCACATTTATGAGTGGGATTTGGGGGAAAATTTATATTTCAGAAATTTTCCATCATTGCATAGCTCTGTTCAAACTTTACTAAGAAGCCAGGAAACAAGGCTTATAAAACTGCTCAGTGGGCTTTGACAAGGCTGATCATTTAGGAAACAGTGTTCCAGAAGCTTCCATGCTCTGGCACGGGCCCTCTGATGCAGTACAGGGAGTGACACAGTCTCAGGCTCTGCTCTGGTCCGGGTTCCTGCCTATTGTTCTGTAGAAGGCCCCACAGATAACACACCGGGCCTCTGTCCTCCAGCTGTCCATTCTTTCACGGCTGAAATGACCTGAAATGAACCCAAAATGTCTTGTGTATTAGTCAGGGTTCTCCAGTGAACTAGACCCCAAAGAATGTCTATATCTCTA
>VMDO01016438.1:0-47921 GCA_007922755.1 Pedetes capensis | reverse complement strand
GGATTTAGCTCAGTTGGTAGAGAACTGTGCTGTAGTCTCTGAGGTCCCGAGTTCAATTCCTAGCACCACAAAAATGGGAGCAGGACCTGGCAATCCATTCCCAAGGCAATCCCGAAACAATCAGCCATTGAAAACCCTATGAGGGTCGCTATGAGTCGGATACCGACTCGAAGGCACCTAACAACAACTATACACACACACACACACACACACACACACACACACACACATACATATTTGAACATATCTAATATTAGAAAATACAAGGTAACACATCATGAAGACACTAGCAAGAGCAGGAGGCAAACAGGAAAATTCCAAGGGGAAGGTGGAACAACATACTGAGGTAAAGAAGGAGAGAACAAGTATAACATACAGGTGGCAATTCTTTGAAAATATCATCATGAATCTCACTATACTGTATGCAATTTTTTAAGAAAATACCTTATAAATGTGTACAATTATGTCCATATAGTAATGCAAAAATCTGTAAAATGTTTAAGAAGATAGAAGTGTCAACAATCCTGATTTAATAATTGCACAGTATATACATGAAATGGATCATCACTCTGTACCCCATCAACATATACAGTAAAAATAGTTAATAGAAAAGAAACTGGTTTCACTGAGCTTACTGTCTAGTGACAAAGAGAAATAATCACCAAGTCATCACATAAATGTGGTCATATTATATGTAAACTTGAAAGAATGAAACAAAGAAGTTTGAATAAAGTACAGTGCCTAAAATTTGAATTAATGCAAATGCTTTCCAATTAAGAAAGATAATCTAGTAGCAAATAATCTAATGACAAAAGCCATTAGAATAGTGACAAAACTGGCAAACAAAGTGAACTTAAACTGTCATTCCACTCTTGCCCTGTGGTAGCCATATTTTAGTTAAGTTTCGAAAAATACCAGAAGTCCTGTGGGACTTGGGTTTTGTATTGTCAACAGGAGAGTCTAGAGCAAGTTCAGGAGATATTTTTCTCTTCAATTGGGAGAGAAAAGAGTAATGGTAATGGTATCAAATTCCTAAGAAGTTGGGTGGGATTAGCCCCAAAGCACAAGTGGAATAGTTGCCTAAAGCAAAAGAAGGTCCCTCCTGTTTTGTAACAAGGAAGAAAGAAGATGAAATGAAGATAAGCTAACGCATTTAGATGTGAGGAAATTAAGAGACTGGCTACCTGTTGACTATTTTCTTTGTGAAGTAAAAAATAACATCATGCAATGAGACAGGAAGCGAGGTGGAGGTCAGAGTGGGAGTGATTTTTGAGAGTGGAGACAGTTTGAAATGGCTTGTAATGGGAATGGAAGAATTGGGCCATTGGACAGACATACTAGGATGCCAGGCAGTGTTCAGTATTCATTTTAGGTTCATAATCATAGCCTATTGAGTAATTTCTGCAGCAGTATTTGGCTTTCCTATAGGAGAATACAAATGGTATCATACAATATGCGGCTTCTGTGACTGGTTTCTTTCAGTCAGCATAATGTTTTCACGGTTTCATCCATGTTATAGCACAAGTCAGTTCATTCTTATTTTTGGCTGAATAATATTCCATTATGTGGATATACCACATTTTGTTTATTCATCAGGTGACAGAAATTTGGGTTGTTTCCATTTTTTGGCTATTATGAATAATGCTGCTACAAAAATTAATAGATAAGCTTTTATGTAGAAATGTTTCCTTATTCATTAATTCTTATCACAAAACCTAGAATAATAATTACATAGATGGTACAGGACATAATGAGTTCCCAGATACTTTTAAAAAAAAAAATTCTTTAAATATGTACTATTCTCCATGAGACCTAGAGGCATGGCTTCAGTCTTGCCAATACTTTATCCCCAGAAGTTCCTGGCAGAATTAGAAATGACTATAAAGACAGATTCAAAATGATGACTTAAGAGACTTGTTTAGATTGTGTGTTTGAACAGTGAGGATTTTTTAGCAGGGGTTAGAGTTTCAAGAGTAAAAAACGTAAAACAACAGGTTATGTAGTAGAAAAACAATTTGACTTGATGTGAGTGTCACTCATTACTTTACCCAACTAGAGAGGGAACAACCTAGGCATTTGCTTTGCAAGTTTTCCACCAGGGAATATGAACTTCAAACACAAAGCCACATGTAGAAAAGTGGGCCTGCCTTATTGGGGAAAGAAGGTGCCAAAAGGCTCTAACTCCAGGCCAATGAAATGTACTGTTACCATAGGTATCATGGTTTGAATCTAAAATGTCCCCCAAAGGTCATGCGTGTGAATGGTTGGTCCCCAGGTGGTGTCACTATTTCAGGAGGTTATGGAACTTTAGAAGGTAGGACCTAGCTGGAAGAAGTCGGTCACTCGGGATGGGCCTTTGGAGGTTTTATGCAGTGCCTGCTTCTGGTAAGCTCTCTCTGTTCCTGTCTGCCACTGTCACATGCTCTAGCCACTGCTCTGTCATGCTTTCCCTGCCACTGTGGACTGAAATCCTCTGAACTGAGCCATATTTCTTCCCTTAGGTTGTTCCGTCAGGTATTTTGCCACAGTGATGCAAAAGCTAAGTCACTCGGATAATTGGTATCTGAGATGTGAGGTCATGCTGTGACTAAACCTGACCAGGTGGTTCTCAGGCTGTCAGAACTGTTTTGCAGAAGTGTGGAAGAGTTTGGAGATGCAGGCTATAGAAGCTTTAGAGTGTTGTGAGTGGAGCTTAATGGGCTATTCTGATGAGAGTTTACAATACTAGAATGCCAACAGAAATGCAGACAGTAAAGATGAGGCACAGGAAATTTCAAATAGAAATAAAGCTCTATTGGAAATTGAGCTAGAGGCTATTCATGTTACATTGTGGCAAAGAGTTTGCGGTTTTCCTGTTGACTAAAAATTTGTATGAGGCTGAGTTTAAAGCTAGTGAACTAATTAACTTGGTGGAGGAAATTTTAAGATAGCATAGCATTGAGGCTATGGTGCAGTTACTACTGGCTGCTTTTAGTGAGGGGTATGGTGAGAAAAAAGAGGAGAAAGATGTAAAAAATATGCAGTCTTGCCAGGAAGGAGCCCATTTAAAGTTCCAGAGGGAAAAATTGTGGTTATTAAAGAGATTATCTACATAAAAGTGAAACCCCAGTGGTGCCTTTGACAGAAAGGTGCCCTTGAAGGAAAAATCAGGAATTGTTAAGAGCCCATCCATCAAAGGCTCTAGGAAATGGAGTCATAGGTTAAGTTAAAAGATTCTCCTTTAATATGGAAACATGTTCGGGTATACCGTGAGAAAGGGGCTGCCTAGAGAAGTGCCCTCCTGGGTTCAGCCACCCAGGCACTCAGAGGCTGCTGCAGCTGTGGTACAATGGGGCCCAGCTTCTGCTGGAGCTGGCAGCGCATCTTGGCAACACCCATGTGTTGCGGTTTTGCAGGCATGCACAATTCAAGAGGTATAAGGTCATGGAGACGGCCACCGAGATTCTGGAGAACACCCAGTAAAGCCAGGAAATGTGTAGTAGGGCTGGACTCCCTGTGGAGAGACCCCAGGAAGCTGGTGCACAAAGCCCTGAGGGTGTAGCCTGACCCACAATGGAGACCCCAGGAATGTGGAATGTCTGCTGAGGAGAGCTGCTGGCAACAAGCAGAGTAATCTCAAGAGACAGACACAGAGGCTGCAAATGACAGGGCCACAGAGGTGAAGCTGCCCAAGCCTGTTGGAGCCCAGGTGGTGCCACCACATGTGCCACACGCCAGATTTGGAACTAAAGGATTTGTTTGTCCTGCTTGGTATTAGTCTTGCTTTGGTCTGATCTTCCCTTGCTATGTCCCCATTCCTCTTTTGGAGTGGGAATGTTTATGCTGTGTTACTGTATGTGGGAATTGTATGACCTACTTTTTTTTATTTATCTTGCAGAGGCTCACAGCTAAGATTGCCTTGCGTCTTGGTAGAGGCTTTGGACTTAGACTTTTGAACAATGTTGGGACTATTAAAACTACAGGCACTCTTGAACAATGTTGAGACTGTTAAGATTATGGGGACTCCTGAAGTTAGATTGAATACATTTGCATTTTGAGATGGGCATAATCTAAAATGCCCGGAAAGGTCTTCACCAGGTGGGATTATTTTCAGGTGCAGAGGAACTTTGGGAGGGGGACCTAACTTGCAGATGTAGGTCACTGGGGACAGGCATTTGAAAGTGATACTCAGCTTGGTTCCAGCCATGCTGTCTCCCTGCTCCAGCCTGCTGTGTTGTGAGGAGGCTCTGTCACAGGCCCTGCTGATGCTCTGCCATGCCTCCCTGCCAACATGGACTGAACCCTTGACACTGTGAGTCTTATGTTGTTCTGTCAGGTAGTTTGGCAACAGAAACACACAAGCTTACTAACACAATGGACTAGAGTTAGCTGAAACTCTGCAACACAATAACAAAGTCTAATTGTTTACTGTTACAAGAAAATAGTATCTGTTGGTAACATTTGAAGACAGTGAGGGAAAAAAAGCTGTTTTGTGACTTAGCTATATGGGGATGAGAATTTTTGTTAAAATCAAAATTTCATTATACAAATTAATAATAGTGGTTTGACAGATGAATGAATATGAAAAATATTTTAATTATAATGACAGTACTATGTAAACTGGCTATAAAAGTATAAGAAAAATTTGAAGGGTTTGTTGATATTGATATATTTAGAATTGTTTCTTGACTTGGAATTTAATGTTAATAATACTGAGTTGACATTTAGTGGATTTTTAAAACAAATGCAGTTTTAAAGTTGGTATAATTTTGCACGAAAGTTAAATCAATTGTCAATGTGTCAAATATTGAGGAAGATGATTCTTTGGTACTTAATTCTGTTACCGGAACACTGTCAAGTTCAACTTCATTATGTAAATACACTTTTTTAACTGTAGTATTTTATGAGCTCTAAATATAGATCAGGTATTTCCAATGAATACTCAGCATCAAAATTTAGGTATGTTGTAAGTGTAAAGTAAATGCCAGATTTTGAAGACTTGGCATAAAAATGCAAAATATCTCTAATAATTTTTATATGTTGGCTATAGTTGAAATCTCTAATAATTTTTATATATTGGCTATAGTTGAAATAACAATATTTTGGACATATTGGGTTGAATAAAATATATTACTACTACATTAACTTCACTCATTTCTATTTTTCTAATGTGGCTACTACAAAAGTTTAACCTATATTTGTGGCTTGTATTATACTTTTCTTAGTGAAAATCTAGTACCATAACAACACATTAACAAGCAAACACAAAAGGCTAACTTTTCTAGCATAGATAGCTGAAAAACAGAGAAGAGTTTGTTTTTCACAAATCGCTAATGGAAAATACTGCACACTTAATAACATTGGTGTAGTGTAGCATAGTAAATAAATATATGCAATGGAATTAATATGAACACTGACACATTTCAAGGTTGTAGAAAGACAAATGAAAAGATGTGATTCATGTGAACATTCAGATGCATCTGGCATTAAAATGTGTTGCAAACTCAAGAGATTTTATATATAATAAGTGATAGTAGTTCCATTGAAATAGTTTTTTTATATTTATGTGCAAGA
The DNA here is from genome assembly GCA_007922755.1 of Pedetes capensis. Classification (NCBI taxonomy): domain Eukaryota; kingdom Metazoa; phylum Chordata; class Mammalia; order Rodentia; family Pedetidae; genus Pedetes; species Pedetes capensis. The sequence goes on along the minus strand of VMDO01016438.1, from coordinate 42,368 downwards.
TGTATAATATTCTGTAGTAGGACAGTTTTGCAAAAAGATATGATAAATTTCTTTCTGGATAGATATTCTGGTTACAGTATTATTTACCTCTAATTATTCCCATTTGGTAAAATATAAATTTTATAAAACAAGTTTAAGGCCCATCTGTTTAGTTAGAAATTTGCCTAATGATTTGAGAGGAGCAGTGGTTTTAAAACTTCAAATTGACTAACGAACATAGATAATTGATGGGTTCTCACTTAGTATTTGTCCCAAAGCAAAAGGATGAAGCATAAGTAAAACCTGGAAATTTAGAAATAAAACAGTAAAAGGGCCAAATAAAAGCATTATGTTTAGCATTTTTTCCCAAATAGACCAAAAATACTTAGTATTTTCCTGGGAGTAGAAATCTCAAATTTTTTGAACCAATTACTTTTCAAAATTTTTTTCATTAGGACAAAAGATTCTATTTATTTATTTATTTAGCCAAACATGCTCCAGAATAATCTGATCTACTTTTTAACCCATGAAATTATCCTAAAAAATATAAAATGATTGTTTTTTAAAAATTTTAATAATATCCCTAGATGTAAGGGTAAATTATTTTTAAATGAACAAAAGTTAGTAAAATATAATTTTGGTAAACTTCCTCTTAGAAATCAGCATAAATATTAGTCACATTAAAATTTATCATTAACCATGGGAAACACTGCAAAATGCAGTTGGAGAATTACTGGTGGAGAATATAAAAATACTCTATTATTAAAATTTAAAGAAGGGTTTCTCAGCCTCTGCACTATCAACACTTTGGGCTGAGGAATCCCTTGTGGTAGGGCTGTCTTGTACATCATGGAACATCTACCAGCATCTGTGCCCACCCACTAGACACGAGTGCCCACTTCCTCTTGTTGTGACAACCAAAAATATATCCCGACATGGCAAATGTCACCTGGGGGGCAAAAATCACCTCACTAGAGAACTACTGATTTAAAGTGAAGTCATTATTAGGCAAATACTACTGTTGTTTTACAACCTTTAGTATAAAAATAATCCACTATTACATTGAATTTTGTGAGTAGCTGAGTTTTAATTTGTTGATGATGTTAAGTGCTTCGAGTTGAGTGTGACTCATAGTGACCCTGTATGGTTTTTAATGGCTGATTGTTTCAGGATGTTTCAATAGTGGATTGCCATGTCCTTCTCTGATTTCAGCTGTGCTAGAGATTGAACCCAGGTCCTTAGAAAGTGCAGAGCAGCGCTCTATCAACTGAGCTAAACCCCAGCCCTGGATTTTAATTTAGTAAGTGTATATTCAAGAACATTAATAAACAATCAAGTACATTAAAATATGCATTCATAAGGGAAATTCATGGTGGGTAGCATAGATGTTCTTCAGCTTAGGCAACTCCAGAGCTTTCTCAGGAATGCATGTAAGCCCTGGAAGTCTGTAGAAATTTTTGGTGGAGGGAGAGTGGTTAGTCAAATCCTGTGTGACTTGGGTTAGGAGGGCAAGTCAATTAACAGATACCAGTGAAGGACAGGGTGACTTTGGCCGGCATCTGGTCATGTCCTCTGTTTTCCTGCTGGACCTTCAGACTCCCAGGTTGCCTGCCGTCTTTCTTCTTGCCAATTGAGGTGTCAGTGTGGTAAGTGGGAGAAGTACAAGTTTGAGGCATTTATGTGGAGAAAAGGTAGAAATGGTAATCCAAAATAGGATTGTAAATTTATTAATGTTCCTTAATGTATGCTCTTCCCGGGTTTGCAACACTTTTCCTTTGAACAAGGTTCTCTATCATACTTCCTGGAAAAGTAGAGATGATAAAATTCGAAGGAGGAGAAAGGCAGGGTTTGTCAAGGAAAGCATTTCAGAGAAAGTCAGTCATGCTTCCAAGAAAGGGAAACCAAGGCTCCAGTTTATGGATGAGAGAGTAGCAATTTCTATTCTACCCCTGAGCTGAAGACAAAGGCTGAACCCACCGCCCACAGGAGAGGATGCTCTAGGATGTTGTAAAGAGGTCCAAACGAACTCTTTGGGGGAAGATTAAAAAGAACTGACGGTGAACATGGTGTGGTGGCGCAACCTATAATTCTATTACTAAGAAAGCTGAGGCAGGAGGATCATGCAGGAGGCTAGCCTGGGCAACATAGTGAGTTCCACGACAATGTGGGCTACATAGTGAGATCTCCTGTCTCAAAAAACCAAACCAAACAAACCAAAAACCAGTGTTGTTGAGGAAGATAAATTCACTAAAGAGTGGAAACAGACTTCATAGCTAGACTCGCTAATGATCTATGTTTCAGGCAAACTAGTCAGAATAGGGATGAATAGGTCTGCACAGAGAATATATTTATAGAGACCAGAGGGCAGAAGGCCTCAAGAAGGGATAAAGCAGAACACTCCTTAGTCTGTGCAGGGTGAGCTGGAGCCCAGGGCAGAAAAGTTGGAAAGTATCTGGAAAAACAATCTTCGTATTCATCAAATGTGATCCTGGCACAGAATCCAGCCACACAAAGTTTAACTTTAACTGGTACCCTGCTTCTGGGCTCACATATGACCCAGGCCACACGCACCTGCATGTAGGCTAAGGCTACAGCACCCACCAGGGGATCTACTTTGACCTAGCGATAGCAGTGAAGGGTGGTCTTTAAATGGAAAGCAGGGCCAGCTGTCTCATCCCACGGTGAGCGGGGAGCAGCCACTGAGAGCGAGAGAACGCCCTCAGAACCAGCAGCCCTGCAGACACACTCACACAGAAAAAGCTGCCCTCCCTGGCAAGCAGAGCCCTAGAAGTGCCCTGGACAACCTCACAGCAGAAGAGCAAGAATTCATCTTTTTTAGATTATAAGGAGGGCTGGGATTTAGCTCAGTTGGTAGAGCGCTGCTCTGCAGTCTCTGAGGTCCCGAGTTCAATTCCCAGCACTGCAAAATGGGAGAAGGACATGGCAACCCACTCCCAAGGCAATCCCGAGACAGTCAGCCATTGAAAACCCTATGAGGGTTGCTATGAGTCAGATTCGACCCGACAGCGCCTAACAACAACAACAAGATTATAATGGAGCCAGAGAATACATCACCAAAACTTTTTCTATTTCTAGAAAATCTCTGGCTTCTTCATTGTTCAGCATTTGCAGTGTGCACTGGTTTGTTTGTTTATATCTGTATTCTAATTTGTATTAGATTAATGCCTCCTCCTTCAAGTAAAGCTGGAGTTTGAGATGAAGGAGATGTTGGTCTCTTAGGAATGTCACAGAATGAAAGAAGCTGGAAGCCCTACCTTCTGCCCCCTTCCAAATGTGGGGCAAGAGGGAAGCAGGAGGAGAGCAGACGCTGGCAGAGAAAGCTACAGGATAATCCCATAAAGAATGCGGCAGCACAAGAGAATGAGAGGTGTCCTAGGACTAAGAAATGATCCTGAGAATTTAAGTGGCAGAAGACAATCGGTGGAAAATCTTAGGGAAGTGAGAGTCGGCCCAGATAGTGACTTCAAAAAGTGTATTTAAGCATGGGGCAGGAATACAGTGCGGTGAGGAGAAAGACCAAATTCCCTGAAGGAAATGACAGAAAGAAACTGAATGTTTGGAGGTGGGAGATAAAAATCTAGAAAGGGAGATAAAAGCCCAGGCTGCCTGAAGCAAGTGGATATTCATGAGAGAGGAATACATGTTTAATAAGGAAATCAGCAGTGATCAGTTTTGATGGATCCTGTATAAACTTCCTAATGACAGCCAAAAGTAGAAAGAAAAAGAAAAAGATTGTTGGGGTAAGAAAAATATGGAAAAATGAGTAGATAAAACTTCAGTCATATCTGTCTATGTTGTTGTTGTTGTTGGGTGCCATTGAGTTGGTATCTGATTCATAGCTACCCTATGTACAACAGATGAAACACAATTGTCATGCTTTCTGCTATACATAGTTTTCAATGGCTAATTGTTTTTTGGGAGTGGGTTGCTGGGTCCTTCTCCCAAGCCTTCAGCACCTGGTGTTCCCAGGCGGTCTCCCATCCAAGTACTAACCAGGCCCAACCTTGCTTAGCTTCTGAGATCTGACGGGATCGGATGCCACATTGCTACAGCTGCAGGCACAATGTACTGGTAGGATATTATTGTGTTGCAGAACCAAAGTGTGCTCAGTGGGATAAAGTACTCATATGATTACTGAATTTACTACACGAGAATTAGTAAGACAAAATACAATCTGAATTTATGCATGTGATAGAAAACTAACTTCCTAATCCTCAGACCTCTTGAGTCAACATTTATACAACTCATAGGCGATACTGGGAAATAAAAATAATAAATCCTCACCTGGCACTGTCGTTGGTACATTTTCAGCTCTTGCAAGAGCTTCTGGTTTTCATCTTGTAGTTTATTCCTGCTTAAAGCTATTTCACTCACAGCTGATTTTAATTTCTCAATAATGAATTCATCTCTTCCACTGGTTTCACAACTAGGAACTGATTCACAGACCAAGTGAGGATTTTCAGAGCAGCTTTCTTCCACACACTGTTTTTTACCATTTAGTTGAGCTTGGTAATTTTGAGCCTGTTTCTGAGAAATATGAAAACTGAGTAAGTTAAGTGAAGAACATCACATTTAAGCTTACATAAAGTTAAGGAATGAAACAAAATAATTAGTAAAAGGACCTTTCAGTATATTTTTAGATAATGAAGCTTGGCTCATACAATGCAGTATTTTTTGTTTTAAAATATCAACTTCATATGGTATAAAGAGACAATATATTTGTAAAACCTTAGAGCAAAGTTGTAGAACAGGGAAGGAGGAGAGTGACAGAGAAGGCTTACTAAGGAAGAAAGACAATCTAAAGCTGACATTGGTGGCATATGCCTGCGCTTCCAGAATTTGGGAGGCTGAGGCATGAGAATCATTGTAAGCTTAAGATCAGCCTGGTCTACATAGCAAGTTCTGGGCCTCCCTGGGCTATACATTGAGATGAAAGAAAGAAAGGAAGGCAGGCAGGCAAGAAGGAAGGAAGGAAGGAAGGATGGATGGAATGAAGGATGGAAGGAGGGAAGGAAGGAAGGGGAAAAATCTAGAAGGTATTTAAAAAGCTATTAAAAATAAAAAAGTTTATTAATTTTTTTTTCTTTCAGTACTGAGGGGCTGAACTCAGGGCCTTGCACATACTTTGTGGGTGCTGTGCCACTGGACTGTACCCCCATCCCTCTTTTTATGTCTTTGAGACAGGGTCTCACTATGTTACATAGGCTGCCTCTGGCCTTGAACCTGCGATCCTCCTACCTCCACCTCCCGAGTTGCTGCGATTACAGGCATGCACCACCACGCCTGGCTAGGGTTTATTAATTTCTAATGTATAAAATGTGTACACATCAATAAGAAAAAGATAAACAACACAAAAGAAAAATAGGCAAAGCATGAACAGTCAATCGCTAGAGGACAAAATGAAAAAGGCTAAGAAGTATTTGTAGAAATGTTCAGTCTTACATTATTTTAGGGAGTTCAAAGCAAATCAAACAATCTTAAAGTCTGTAAGTGCCTGTCCATAGGCATGCAAAAATATATGTTATTTAATGACACAACAGCAAAAATGGAATTTTTAATATCACCATGCTTACAGACATGTAGACTAAATTCACCAGTACAGATATTTTATGTAGGTATGACTGTACCCATCATTGGACCTATTCTGGTTATTTTCCCTTAGTGTGCATTTCTATCTACAAATAGATTACATGATCAATGGCAAAGATGCTAATATTTAGCTTCTAGAATTTCCAATTTAGGGGATAGTATTAGGTAATTTACCTGAAATTGATTACATTTCTCAGATAATATTTTTTGTTGAGCATCTAAGGAAACCAGATGAGTCTGATACAGTACCTCTTGTTTGTCCCATTCTCTTGACTTTGCTCTAAATTCCTTTAAAAAAGTGGGAGACAAACATAAATTGAAGAATATTATTCATTTAAAGCATAATGCATAGGGCTTCTCTTATTTGTACATCTTCATTTTGAGAAAAAAAGCAAGTCCATTCTTTACATATCAGGAAAACAACCCAACAGAAAAGGATCAAATCATTCATGCTGGATTTCTTACTACAGGTTGAGTATTCCTTATTTGAAATGCTTGGGACTAGAAGTGTTTCAGATTTCTGATTTTTGAATATTTGCATATACATAATAAGATACCTTGGGAATAGGACAAAAGTCTAAACACAGAATTCACTTATGTTGTGTATACACCATATGCTCATAGGCTGGAGGTAATTTTAAGTGATATATTTAATGCACATGTATTTTGACTGTGCCTCATCATATGCGATCTGGTGTGGAATTTTCACTTGTGGCATATCACTGCTTCAGAAGTTTGGGATTATGCAGCATTTGGGATTACAAATGCTCAGATTAGGGATGCTCAACCTGTATCTTCTAATTTTTGCCAGGGATAATAAGGAATTTATAACTTAATCATTGTATAAGACCATTTTGTTTTTTTAAAATATAAGTCTTTCTGAGAAAAAAATGTTACTAAGGAGTTTTGAGCAATTTTTTGCATCAACTAGTACTTACTTTCTCTTTCTTGATATAATAGTTTTCTCCCCTTTTTCCATTCCCTACACTCCCTCCACATGTCTGTCAGTTTGTTGTGCTGTGGGGGCTTGTGTGTTGTGATGCTGAAAGCTATGCCACTGATATCTCAGATACCAGCAGGGCCACCCATTGGTGGACAGGTTTCAGCTGAGCTTACAGACTAAGACAGACTAGGGAGAAGGACCCAGCAGCCCACTCCTGAAACAACTGTTGTTGTTAGGTGACACTGAGTAGTGTCCAAGTCATAGCGACCCTCATAGGGTTTTCATGTCTGCTTGTTTCGAGATTGCCTCAGGAGTAGATTGCCATGTCCTACTGTTTTTTTGCGATGCTGGGAATCGAACTCGAGACCTCACAGACTGCAGAGGAGTGCTTTACCAACTGAACTAAATCCCACACCCCTGAAACAATTAGCTGTTGAAAACCCATGAATAGCAGAGAAACTGTCAAATATAGTGCCAGAAAATGAGCCCCCTGCTCCCAGGCTGGACCGCATTCAAGAAATGACTGGGGAAGAGTTGCCTCCTCAAAATAGAGTCTACCTTAGTTGCGGGATAGAGTAAAGCCCCTGGTACTTCCTTTTGCTGATGTGGCACAACTCAAAATGAGAAGAAACATAGTGTCTGCAACAAGGGGCTCAAACAAAAAGATCATATACATGCACAGTGTTGGGGAGTGTTTCGTTCTGCTGTCCTTTGGGCCACTATGAGTTGGATTCGATTCAACGGCACCACCACTGAACATGCTCTCCTCTTGTTTAAGAGGGTGGGGTTGGATTTCCTCAGTGATTGTTACAGACTGAATGGAACGCATCCTCCCCCAAATGCATATGCGCCAGCCTAACGCCCAACTCGATAAATCTGGAGCTTGGCCATCTGGGAGGTAATAGTCATGACGGTGGAGCAGCATGACTGGGAAGAGCGCCCTTGTCATAGAGATGTGAACGTGCTTCTGTCTCCTGCTCTGTGAGGATACAACTAGCAGCTAGCTGTCTGTGAGCCAGGAGGAGAACACTCCCCAGAATCGGGCCATGCTGGCACTCTGAGCTTGGTCTGCCAGCTTCCAGAGCTGTGACAAACAGACATTTGTTGTTCAAACCGTCCAGTCTGTTAGAGCAGCCTAAACTTAAGACAATGGCTTTATCCCCCTGTGGCTTTCAAAGCTATTGTGAAAGGTGAAGCCAAAATCAACTCACTATTGGGAACAGAAGAAAAAATCAGGCTTCAGTTAGGCAGTCCTGATTGCACTACCTAGAGAAGAAATGGTGGAACTAGTTTGATCAAACATGTTCAGTTCTTCAGTTTTTGCTCATGTAATGTAGACACAGAACACAATTATCCGTTTACAAATGAATAATATGAGCGAAGGATTTGGCTTTGGCGGTGCCAAAGAAAACTTCACTGCTTCTCAGTTTTGCCTAGGGCTGCCACTATATGTTCTTTCTGTCAAGGCTTTAAGCAACTTAATTCTAAGGACTGTGTATTTTGTTAATTTTGTATTGCTCACAGGGCCTGAAAGAGTACTAGGTACCATTTGTATCCCATAAACATACAAACAAAAGCATGGCAATGACATTCCCCAGAATTTAAACGTTTCTCACTAGAATATGCAATGAAAACAACATGGGTGGAAACAAACTCTGCAGCATGCTACTAATCCCACAGCTATGTATCATTGCATATCCATGACATAAATACTTCCGATCACCAATTCAGTAACATTTGTTAGGGACCCACCGTCTACCAGGTACTACAGAAAGAAGAGAATCTGGAACTATTTCATGGCTTAGAAGAATTTTTGAAAAAACAAAAAACCAAGGATATATGGTAAAGCAGGGACACATACAACATATAATTTTACAGTACAGTAGGTACAGTATTACTGTCATGTAAAAGCCATGAAGATATTTCCCCTAATACATCAAACTGGAAGACAGTTCATTTGGGCAGAGAGATCTGTATTGTTTTGAAGACAGCTGAGATGACTAGATTGGCCATGCTGGAAAATAAATATGCTAATTTAGAGGATGAGAGCTACATCTTGCTTAAAATGAAAAGAACATGGCATTTCATATTTCCTATGCAGAAAGGAATTAACATTTGGGGAAATTTTAACTTTATAAATCAAAAGTCTCAAAATAATCCATGAAGAATGTTTGTAAGTTGTTGTTGTTATTGTTGTTAGGTGCCACTGAGTTGGTGTCTGATTCACAGAGACCCTATGTACAACAGGTGAAACACTATTGTTAGTGCTTCTCTGTCATTCATAGAGTTTTCAATGGTTGATTGTTTTTTGGGAGTGGGTTGCTGGGTCCTTCTCCCAAGCCTACAGCACCTGGTGTTCCCAGGTGGTCTCCCATCCAAGTACTAACCAGGCCCCACCCTGCTTAGCTTCCAGGATCTGACAGGATTGGATGCCACAGTGGTATGGCCGCAGGCCGTTTATAAGTTAGGATGTTTTATAGTAATTAAAGGTGATCTGAAATTGAATGATGGTAATCAGGTTGGAGAAATATGAATAGGCATCTTCCCTTCTAAATATATAAGAACATATTATGATAAATATACTGTACTTACTAGGATAAATAGAGATGGTCCATTTAAAGTTATTGACTTTGATTATGACAATCAACAGTATAAAAATTAGGTAAAGAAAAACAGACTTCAGTAATGGTGACAAATTTACAAAATCAGGCTCTAGTAGAAGATAGGTAGTATTTAGAAAATCAGTGCAATCTAGATTTTTAAAAAATTGTTTGCTTTTCATTTAAAAAAGAATGTTTGGGATAGGCAGTCAAAATTTGGGCAAGGCTGACTTAAACAGTAAATATCTCTCATTTATTTTGAGATGAGGTCTTGCTATATGGCCCAGGCTGACTTCAAACTCATGATCCTCTGGCCTCAGCCTCCTCATTGCTGGATTATAGGCTATGCCACCATGCTTGGCTTAACAAATACCTTTTAGATAATATACATACTTAGTATCACCTACCCAACAACCTCAAATAATTTTGAAAATGCATTCTCCAGCATGTGTTATAGAGAGGCAGGAGTATTAATCTCAACTGTGCATGATTGCTGTAGCAGGCAGAAATGAGGCCAAGAATATCCAGCAGGTCGTTACCACAGTCCTGGCTTCCTTGCTCACACAGATGTGTTGACGTGGCCAGCACAATACATGCACGAGTATGTGCCATGTAGAGACCTGGAGAATTCCCTAGGCGTTTCTACAGAGTCCAGAGGTGTCGGCCTAGGCTTCAGACTGTCTGCAGAGTTACTGAGACCTTCAAAGTATGTTCTTCAGGGATGGAAATGTTTCTATGGGTCTTTAAGGTTGAGGGTATGTCATGGTCATTAAGAATAGAGTTTCTAGTGACAGCTACACTACTGGATTTTTTAACGGCCTTCAACCACTAGCTGAGCATTGTGGCCCACCTGTAATCCCGGGGACTCGGGAGGCTGAGATAGCCTACACAATTTAGCAAGACCTTGGCTCAGAATAAAAAATGTAAAAAGGAGACTGGGGGTGTAGCTCAGTGGTGGAGCACTTGCCTAATGTGGAGGCCCTACGTTTAACTCCCCACTATTGAAAACAATAGCAACAACAAGCCCTATTCTAAATATGGGGAGTGGTCTTTAGTGTGATTGCTGTAAGTCAGGGACTACAACTCTCCATCTGTAAGATGGTTTCAATTTTTTATTAGGAAAAGTTTCACACTTAGATGAAAATAGAGTGTAAAACAAACTACCATGGACCCTTCAGTTTCTCCACTATTGACTTAGTCCACCTTTGTTTCTCCATCTCTGTACTCTTCGGTTGGAGTATTGTGAGGCGACTTGCTGGCCTCGTGTATTTTCACCTCTGACAGCTTCTGTGTGCATCTCAATATCTACCGGGGTGTCAAAGACTGTCTACACATTTACGAGAAGTTATCTATGCTTACTCTTGGAAACTGAATTGAATTACGATGGTAACCAGTTTGAGCACCCCTTGTAATTCCAGAAGTCAAATGTGACTGGTATTCATCTTTCATCAGCATATATTACAATTTTAATACTGAAAATGTGCACACACTCTTGGCACCCTTTGTATATGTATATTTTTATGTGTACATATGGTGAACATATTTTATTTTTCCCACAACCAAAATGTCACCGATAAGGTTATTTTAAAGCTCCATTTACTAATGAAAAAATGGAATCTCTGTGAGGCCAACAACTTGCCTAAGAGCCACAGGGCAAATAAATGAGCTGGTTAGGGTGTTTTAAGTTATAAACTATCATGTTCTCCCACACCTGCCTGCTGCTCCCTGTTGCTATTATTATAGAGGTATAGACATGTTTGTTCCCCAGGAAAAACTTGCTTATCTATAGACTGAAACTGGAACAGTCCATCTCTTACACAATGAGTTTCCAATGGCTATAAGTAAAAACAGCTACAGGAAATGTTTCTATAATTACACAAGTCAAACTATATCTACATAGTGTACTTAAAAATTTTTGTATAAGTAGAAACATCAAAAATATTTTGCTACTAATTTCCACAATAATTTCATGAGAAATATTTTATGTAAATGTTTAGTTCCTGAAATGCACAATGTGTACAAAGTACTTAACATTCATATAAGGGTATTATTTTAGTCAGAAAATTTTATATAATGTAGTTCTCTCCCAAAAGCACATGAAAAGTCAGTCAAGCAAACAGTCAGCAACTTGATCTTCATTTTCTGTGAAAGAACATGTGTATTACAGAGCTCATCTTTGGGCGTCTTCTGAGTCCAGGGTATTTCTGAAGCTAGTCTGGTCACACTAGTGTAGATCCAGGGAGTAAGTACTGCAACCTGTATTTCCTAAAGGGCTAACTCACTTAGCAATAGTAATTTTGTATTTAAAGAGCTGGTATTAGTCAGTAAAATGTAAAATTTGCAGGACTTTAAAGATAAAACCCAGGACTTCCTAAAAAGTTCTTGCAACAGGCTAGTTTTAGGGCTGTGATCTAGGCTAGTTTTAGGGCTGTGATCCCAGATCTTATTTTTCTCTGCTTTTAAATACATTTTGGAGCAGAAAGACTGCTAATTGAAGAGTACATGGGTGATGTGTGACACATGGCAGTGACAAGAGACAGGAAGAAAGGCAGAGGGGCTGGACCATGAAAAGAGGAGGAAGGCCAGGTCAAAGATTCCCAGGAGGTGTGTAATCTTGTTAACTGTGAGGTGTAAGACCATCACCAACCAAAGGGGAGAAAGAAACGATGTCACTGGCTGAGGAGGCTTTAGGACTCGAGAAGAGTGAGAGAAATTGAGTAGAATTACATATGGGTCAGTTGGGATCAATGGGAAAATAATAATTGAGCAGTTCTGGGAACCCAGCTAACGTCAGATAAGAGGCATTCATAGTAGAATCTACATGTTCTTACATGACTTGTAGCAGGACTACTCAAGAGTACAGGGAAGAAACCAGCTAGTTTGTGTTTCCTAACGTTGTCAAGTTCTAAGAATAAGCACAAGTGCCTCAGTGACAGAGAAAATCTTCATGGAGATTGAGATTTTAGAAGTTCTGGTCTGATAGAGGGCAAGTTGAAGGGCATTACGCCTTTAAAGAAGAAACCCTGAAACTTCAGGCCCTGCTGTAAAAACTGTTTTGAGGCCTCATTGGGATTTAAGTACCTAATAGTTAAATGGCCATTAAAAGATTTATTAGATATCTACTTTAACTGACCCCAGGAGTATCCTTCAATTTCACTCAACAGCTGCAGTTTCTTTGAACTTCTTTTTCTGGCTCTCTCAAAATTCTGATATATATAAAAGATGTATAAATCAAAGTGATGTTTTAATTCACTAAGTGCCTGAAGGGAAGGTGCAGTAAGAGACTACATTCAATGAGAGGTTGGTTCTTACGGTGTTTTTCATCACCACTGTGCTTGCTGCCTGTGTACGCCAGAAACAAAGAGCTGCAACATCTGCAATGGAAACCAATCCTTAGTACTCACGAAGAAACCAAGATGATACATCTCACCTCTAATTTTTCGTTCAAATTGCTCAGCTCAAATGGTATTTCTTCTTTGTGAGGGAATTCTTTTCGGTGAACTTTGTTTTGTTTCAGCTGATGTAATCTCAGTTTTTCAAAGTTATTTGTTAGTCTATAAAACTGTAAATAATAGAAAATGCTAACATTTTACTATGAACAGTTACTTCTAGCTTGATTTCACAATATTTCTTTTCTTGTGTATGTCTTTGAAAATTTAAGTCATGATTAGAAAGTGCAGTAAAGCTTAAATGTTCCAATTAGTAAAGACAGAACCAGTTATTAAAACTAAATTATTGAAGCTGAACACGATTCAGCCTTCAAGTAAATTTGGGACTTCATTAACTGCACAGTTAAACAATGACTCACTTGATAAATGTTTTGTTGCTCACAGTTTTTAAAAACCAAATTTTTGCCTACTTTTATTTAGTGCCATCTTGTGTTGACAATTTTAATTTTAGCAATTCAATCTATAAAATTACCAGCATATATTTTAATCAAGAAAATTAAATATTTAGTCTTAAAGAAAATACTTCCCATAAGCAGCATAGTGTAGTAACAACTTTGAGGAAATTTCTATGTTCTGTTTTCAAATGTTTTTTATTTATACATTTATGCTGCAATTATTACAGGTCCACAGGAAGTTGAAAAGTTATGACAGAGAGATTCTGCATCTATTTCACTCAGTTTCTCCAAATATGTACATCTTACTGAACTACAAACTATAGTGCAACATCAAACCCAGGACACTGTGATTGGTCCAATATATGTGGACAGTGCTATGCCACTTTATCACATGTGCAGATCTGAGTGACCACAATCAAAATCAAGATCCAGAGCTAGGGGCTCAGGGTGGAGCTCAGTAGAGCGTCTGCTTAGCCTACCTGAAGGCCCCGGGCTCAGTCCCTAGCACCACAACAAACAAACAAAAAACTATTACATCTCCTTCCATTACCACAAATAGCTATCTCATGCTACCCATTTGTAGTCACAATTGTATCCTTCATCCTCAGACTCCTAATCCCTGGCAACCACTAATTGGTTTTCCATTTGTATAATTTCTTCACTTTGGGAATGTTATAAAATGGAATCATACAGTACATGACCTTCTGAGATTAGATTTTTTTCATTCAACATAATGTCCTTGAGATCTGTGTGTATTTCAACAGTTCATCCTTTTTTATTGCTGAGTCATCTTCCATGGTATGAATGTATCACAGTTTGACCATTTATATACTGAGAAGTTTCTGTTCTTTCCAGTCTTTGGCTATTATAAATAAAGCTATGAACAATTGTGTCTACATTTTTGATAGCAAAGCAGCTAGTTTTGCTTTCTTTTTTTCTCATATAATTTCTACTGAGATACATTTCACTTACTATAAAATTTGCCTGAACAAGATTCCATTGCATGGTTATACCATACCACATTTTATTTACCATTCATCAAAACATAGACATTTGAGTTCTTTTCACTTTTGTATAGTTTGAACAATGCTGCTATCAATATTTGTATATACACCTTTGTGCAGATGCACGTTTTTCATTTCTCTTGGGTATGTTTTAGGAGTGAAAATGCTGCATCATATAGTCACTCAGTTTAACTTTTCGAGGAACAGCCAAACTGTTTTCCAAAGTGGCTGCACCATTTTCCATTCCCACTCACAATGTGTAGGGTTCTAATTTCTCCATATCCTTACTAATATTTTTTATTATCTGCCTTTGTGATTATAGTCATCCTAGTAATAAGAAGGGGCATCTCATTGTGGTTTTGATTTACATTTCCCTAATAACTCATGGTGTGAGCATTTTTCCTATGCTTATTGGCCATTTGTGTGTCTTCTTTGGAGAAATCTCTATTCGAATCTTTGCCCATTTGCAAATTTGATCATTTGTCTTTTTATTGTTAACTAGTGCTATGGTTTGGATATGGCCTGAGTGCATACCCCAAAGGCTCATGAGCTGGAAACTGGGCCTCAGTGTGGTCACACTGAGAGGTGGTACCTAGCAGAAGGGGGTTAGTTCATTGAGGCTACTATCCTTGAAGGGATTAATGTTTTCTTGGGACCCTGGCTGGTTCCTGAGAGAGTAAGTCATTATAAAAGAGCGTATTTTGCTCTTGAATCTGTCTGGCTTCCTGTCTTGCCATGTGATCACTGTCACACACACTCACATTTTTGTCATGCTATCCATCATGAGTGACTTTCTACAGAAACATAGGAATGTTGGGGTGCTGCGTCATGAAGCTCTGGAATTTATTTACGTATTGTTTCAGCAGTCCTCTTCTCATAATGAGCAGCAGAGACAATGGAAGGCTTCAGCTGGTGCCTAGGGAGGTACTCCGTACTGCTTCTGAGTGGGAAGAAGTCAGGCTCCTTGCTGGTCCCCTCCCTGACATCACTGTGATTAGAGGGCCCTGTGCCTCCTGTTACTGCTTCTCTGGTGGCCTTCAGTGATACTACAGAGAGGGCAGGAGTTGGTTTTTCCTGTGACTCCCTTACCCTAGAGAGGCACCTCATTACCAAAGGTAAGCATAGGAAATCAAGCTGTAACACTGGTGGTTGGGGAAGGCCTCGTTCATGTCTAATGTCGATGAAATTCCTGACTCTCCATTCAGTCTTCTCTGATACCACCCGGACAGGAGGCCCGGCTATGCTGTTTCAGCTTAGAGAGGGTGGAAAGATAGGTCTTCCACTTGGCATTTGTTGATGGGAATGGAGCTGTAGGCCTCTCCCTCCTCCTCCAAATCCCTGTGGTATTTGGCAGGAGTTATTATGTTACATGCTGTTGAGTTGGGTCCAACTCACAGCGGCCCTATGGACAACAGAATGAAACACTCCTGGAAACTATGCCATGCCCAGTACTGTGTCAGTGTTTCTCTGCTATTCATAGAGTTTTCAATGGTGGATTGATTTTTGGGAATGGGTTGCTGGGTCCTTCTCCCAAGCCTACAGCACCTGGTGTTCCCAGGTGGTCTCTTATCCAAGTACTAACCAGGCCCAAACCTGCTTAGCTTCCTAGATCTGATGGGCTCAGATGCCAGGATGGTATGGCTGTAGACTGCATCCTTATTGGGTAGTAATAATCAAAAATGGTAAGTGTGTTTTTGCTATTGTTCATATAGCTAATAATTATAATTTAATTAATCAATAAGTCTGAAGAAATAGAAGTTGTCTAGTGCTATGTTAATGGTTAAAGGGTATACAAGTTATACAGAGCTGACAATCTAGTAAGAGATAAAATCAGTACATATAAAACAATGAAAGACAAGGCCAAATGTGTAATTAAAATATGAGAACTTTTGCTTGTATTAAAAACAATTAGTTTAAATAAAACTAATATAATTTTGTAGGTGAAAAACATATCAAAATGTATAATATTAAATTTTAATGTTTTCTTACTTGAGCTTTTAGGGTTTGTAGTTGTCCTTCATAATTCTGAGTCATTGCTAAATTACATTTTTCTAGACTGTCCAGTTTCTGTCGAAGTAACCCCACCTGTATTAAGAATAAAATTTAATTTTTCTTCTAAATTTTTCCTGACAGAGATCAGAAAATGTGCAAAAGAGAAGTACAATCCAAATAAAACAGCTGTGCCAATGCAAGAGTAAATATTTGTGCTGCAGTTCTTAAAATAGCTATTAATAATTAAATTCACTAGCACTATTCCACTAGGTACACATGAGGACAGTATGGTATGGATGTTTAACAAAAGATCCTAATCACCATCACATTTTAAATTAAGATTTAGAATTTACTTTGCATTATCTTTTGGGGAGGCCATGTCCTTGTTACTCAGGCAAAATCTCTCCTAGCATAATTCACTTCTTATTTTTTCTTTTTTGGCTCTATTGCCTATAAAAAGAATTCTACTTTATAGTACTATAAATAATTGTTACATTTTTATAAGAATTAGTATATTAAAATAGAAAATGTCCAAGGGCAGTTGTTAAGGATTTGGCCTATTCAATCTGTCCACTTAAAATGTAGGTAAGGCACCTGTTCACATGTCTATGTCATTACAGGTATAGGAGTGAAAGAATAACCCCTTGTACATCTGCCAAGACTGATGACCTGCCTCTACTGTGAAAGAAAACTGGATATCAGTATCCAAGTTAACCATTTCAAACATTTAAGTAGTAAACAATGCCAAAAACTAAAGCCAAAAAAGGTAGAAAATGGCTTATTAATAAGTTAACTGATGTTTTCAGTATGTGATCAGTAAACATTTCTCTTATCCTCACCCCAAAGGAAAATCCAGAGACACCAAGTCCACATTCAATGAGGCACATGGTTTTCCTGAACTTCCCAGGCTGCAGAGCTCTCACACATTCCTCTGAGGGCCAGTCTGGCAGGGGTGGAGGGAACCCCTACTAAGTGGGAGTCTTGGATACAGATACACCTTCACCAAATCTGTTCTCCTTTTCCTACAATCAATTCTTGATAACCACACTTTCAGAAAATATTTTTCTAGCAGATTAGAAGAGGTAAATGCTTCTGAACTCTGCCTTGAACAAAGACAGTGCTGATAACCACTTCTTTGTTTCTATAACAGCAAAAGCATCTCTATCTTTTCAGTGAACAATATTTATTTCACATATATGTTAAATGTTTACTTTCATAGATGGCATTGGCATTGTAAGTCTGTCTTCATCAGTACTATCTATAGATTTTGTAATCCTAGCACTCAGGATGAATGCTGGGATTCAAGTGGATAAGCAGGATGACAGTGAATTTGAAGCCAGCCTGGGCTACATAGTGATGCTGTAAAAAAGTATGTGTGGATATATACATATATGTGTATATATGTATATACATGTGTATATATACATATATATGACTTTATTCCCTGTACTTATTTGATAGTGTACATTTGATATACTGTTTGCTGACAGAATCTTAAGCTGTTGCTGATTCCTGAAAAAAGTATCTATAATAAAAAACGTATCATGGTAGAATACTACTTTTAAGAGTCTGATGACTTAGCAATTGATTAACACATGTATTCAGTACCTCTTGACCTTTTTGATCCAAACAAGTTTGTGCATTTGCCAACTCTTGATCCCGAAGATCTAATCGTGTTTCCAAAGCCCGCATCTTTCTTTCCCAGTCCAACTTTTTGTTGCTCACCATGATGTCAATTTGTTCCATTAATTCCTGAAGCTCAGCCTCACAAAGAGAGGCCCTGGCAATTGTAGAAAAGTAAAATATAGTTTAAAAGAGTGAAATGTGAGGGCAAAAAAAAAAAATTACTACACTACACAGCTTGATCATGTCCTCAAACTATTTAATTATTCAGGAAGAAGTCGAAAAGCTAGAGGTTAATTATTACACTAAAAGTAAAAGCTAATTTACAGCCAACAGTGTATATACACTTAATTTTCAAAATACCTTTTTTTGGAGTGGGCTAATTCTAGGGAATATGCTAATTCTGAAACATGATAAGACTTGATTTAAGGATCAATGCTCTAACAAGTAAATATACATATACCTACATGTATTATAACTTGAGGAGGCTTGGGAGAGGCAAACTGGGAGGTCAATCATGCCCGTTGGGTTAGGAGAGCAGGACTGACCTAGGTAGAACAGATTTGGGAGGACTAACTGGGCTACAGTGCTGCTCCTCAAAGCAGGGGACTTGGTGTGACGCATGTGTGGAAGGAATTTGATCAGGTAGATGTGGACAATACAGCACAAGTCTTTAGACAACGGGATACTATTAGTCACATAGCTGACAATATCTTGGGTCTAGGAATGTCCACAGGTGGAATTACAGAGAGGGAAAGCTGGTGAGAAGACATAATGCTAGGTGCTCCCAGTAAGGGTTCTCCTTAAAGAAGCTGAAACCCTCCCTGGGGAGCTTGGACAGGCCCAGTCCTCCAGCCGGGATGAGCAGGGGGACACTGAAGCCTCAGACCTCAGCCTCAGGCACACACAATGTCCAGACTAGGCGAGTGAGTGTGTTCACTAATTTACTTCAATGGCAGTGATCAGGCTTCTACTGTATTTATGGAGCAGGGAAGAGAGCAAGAGGGAGAAGCAGGTGCAAAATGACATTTCCTCCTTTTAGTTCTACCAATCCGGATTTTAGAGCTAATTAAAGATCATTTAGCACTGTGAAAAGACTGAGGCCTACAGAGTCTAAGATCACACAGCTAATTAGTGGAAGAGCTAGATTCTAGCAGCTGCCTCCCATCTTCGGTGCCTTCTTTATACCACACAAAAAAAGAGGGTTTTCAAAAATAAGAGCATGCTTGGAAAATGGAGTACAAAACCGTTCCCTCTCAGTAGGTTAGAAACAGGTCTTATAACCCTAGGGATTCAGAATTTCCATAGTCACTTTCTAAAAGACCCAGAGTTGACCCAGACGAGAGATGACCCTTTGGTTTACTCAACAGTACATTCGCCAGTTTGACACAAGAGAGGTTCTAAGTACAAAGTGCCATTTTGAAGTCTTGAAAGAACCATCTGTCATACACCACTGATGAGATTCAGTAGGTCTACAATAAGATTCTGTATCCATAGCAAAGACATTGAGTGATTGTGGTGCATGCCAAGGTTTGTGATCTATTTTGCAACATCACTGCAAAGAAGTCATCCAGCCTGGGTCTGAATTCTTCCCTTAACGCATGACCACAGCCTGAGATCAATGAGCTTTATAAAATTCCTTTTTATATTGAATAAGTTTTCCACCTACCAGTCCTAATTTGATCCACGGAGACCACTCAGGACTTTTCAACATAGCAGAGCTGCAAGTACTTGAAAATGGTCATCTGTGTGTTGAATACAGTTTTCCGTGCACCTGCTTTCTCCTCTCAGTGGTCAATACTAGAGACACATGAGCGACAGCCAGACCACAGGATACTAGGTTCTGGCCTGCAGCTTCTGCAACAACCAGCCCAGAAAGCCAAACCTCAAAGGCTGCAGAGTCACCCCAGGATGGTCAGGGCCTGGACACTGACAGCCAGCTTCCCTCATTTCTGCTCCTATTTCCAACTCAGAGATAGGCAGAGAAGGCCAAACATATTCCTCAAACCACACCCACAGGAAGCCCTACCTTTAGTCATCCTGCCTCCATTTTCTTGATGCCAACAGCCTCTGGTGACGGCCAACCTACTACAGAGCTGTCCCACTCCCATGTCTGCCCTTGAGTCCCTGCAAATGCAAGTGATGCTGGGTGATTCCCTTGACAAAGCAAGCTCTGAAGAAGAGACTTTGTTCATTCTCATTTGGGTGGTCACTGTTTACCAAAAATACATTTATTTCTTCGGTTGCTCCTAGAGAATTTTTTCCTCCACTACTCCATATTGTGGGCCGAGATTTAGCTCAGTTGGTAAAGTGCTGCTCTGCACTTTCTGAGGACTTGGGTTCAATCCCCAACACTACAAAAAAGGGAGACGGACACGGCAATTCACTTCCAAAAACAATCCTGAAACAAATAGCCATTGAAAACACGGTGACAGTCGCTATGAGTCAGAACCAACTGGACATCACCTCACAACAACTACACTGTACCAGCATCCTGCCTGGATAATACTACATATTTAATATATATTAGTTAAGTCAATGAGAAAAAGTGAATGAGTATAGTAATATTTCCAGACCCTTCACAACCCCAGCAGCTCACCTTTGAACAAGTGTTTTGTCTGTCAGTTTCCTCCTTGAAATGGACCCTTCAGGACTTTAACATAATACCATAGGTTTCGTCTAATGACCTCAGAGGGGGACTCACATCCTTTAAGTGCCTTTAAGTGATTTTCACTCAACAAGGAGAACATAACATTGGCTGTGAACTTGGGAGCAGGAAGCAGGAAGCAGGGGCGCTGTCCTGTTCCAAGAAGCTGATTCTTGTCTGAAACCCCTATGTCTTTTTCATGCGAGCTCTACATCAGCCACTTCCTCACAGCCCTGTACTTGTTGTTTCTTAAGGGGGATGTGAGGGGAGGGCTTTATATTTATCCTTATTAAGTTTCAGCATGACAGTTTCAGCCTTGCAGGGTGAGTCACCAGCAAACATTGACTAGGCAGTGTGTGTTGTTGTTGTTAGGTGCCCTCGAGTCGGTATTGGACTCATAGCGACCCTACATACAACAGGCAATACACTATTGTCAGTGCTTCTCTGCTGTTCATAGGGTTTTCAATGGCAGATTGTTTTTTTTGGGGGGGAGTGGGTTGCCAGGTCCGTCTCCCAAGCCTACAGCACCTGGTGTTCCCAGGCAGTCTCCCATCCAAGTACTAACCAGGCCTGACCCTGTTTAGCTTCTGAGATCTGATGGGATCGGATGCCACACTGGCACAGCTGCAGGCTGGCAGTGTGTGAGATTTTGGAAAACAGACACAAGGCCCGCTGACTGTGCATAGGGAGAGGCCTACAAGATGGCAGGCAGAGTACATGGTAGATGAACCCAGGCAGCCACCTCAGGAAGGTGGGCGCTGAGTACAGACTTGGAGCGGCAGATGATCACAGAAAGCTTCCTGAGCAATGTTGACGTCTGAGCTTACAAACTTAGCATCCTGTTTCTGTCAGAGAATATATTCACTCTACCTCCAAGTTGTGTGCCAGCTGCAGATTTAACAAGCATTCCTTGTGTACACACACACAATCATTTATATATCAGTGAATATGAACATATTTTATTATACATGCATAAAGTACACTTCATATATATATAAAATATGTATATATTTATTCACAAGGCATTGATAAAATGTGAAAAAGGACTGAGCCTATGGCATTCCACTATGAAGGCCTGCAGGATGACAATGACCCACTCATTCATCACAATGAGGAATGAATTTGTTTGGCAACTTTCACTTTTTATCCCACAAAAATATGGAAGGCCCTGCACGACATCATGCCAAAGTCCAAATATAACTCTATTTGTTATGCTTTCCTGGGGCACCAACCTACTAACCCTGTAAACTGGAGCTGGGTGAGTATGCAATTGGGGGGGGGGGGGGCTCGTGTCCACCCTGCGTCCTGGAGGCCTCTGCCACATCTTCCAGAGTCTTAGTTAATACTTGGTCAAACTCAGTTTTACATCAAATGCAGCTTTCTGTAAAACGTAATATTCCTTTTTGAAATTCAATTGTCCAATTTTCTAGTGTATCTTCTGTCCTTTGGTTTTTTAGAGATAATTACTAGTAGTTTGGCTGTCTCACCATTAATATTTGTCCATAAATCTAGTGAACTTTAAAACAAAATTTAAAAGGCTTGCTTTAGTCTCCTTCACACAGCTGAGCATTCATGCTCTTTATATGCTATTACTTGCTTTAGTCAAATGTCAACTAACATCATGCTAAGTATTTTTCTCTACTTCCTCTCATGGATCTTAACAACATCCCCATAAAGTAGATATTATTATATTTCAATTTTTGAAAAGTCAATTGAGGAGCTGAAAAAGAAGAAAAAAATTCTCTGAGTCTTCCAGCTTTGGAGAGTGGGTGGACTGTCTGCTTGACATGTAAACCCTAGTCCTTACTTTTTGGGTTATCCTTGGGAGAAATTCACTAAAGAATCCTGGAGTCAGGCCAGATCCTTCTGCATTAACCCTATAATGCATTAAGCCAGAGTGGAGAGGGCACAAAGATTTGCAGGGTGACAGACTAGTCTGGAGGGCCTAGACTCAAAATATCAGGATATGAAAAACTTAGAGATAAAGAAGGAGCAAAATACAACAACAGTGATGATGTAAATGGTGGTCATGGTGGCAAGTGTGTTGGGAGGAGGCAAGAGAAAAGTAGAGAAAGTCATGTTCAGAACAGAAAAAGCCAGGTCTTATGCCCATTTAAAAAAATTGGGAGTTGATGTGGTGGCTCACGCCTGTAATCTCAGAGACTCAGGAGGCAGAGGCAGGAGGATCGCAGGTTCGAGACCAGAGGCAGTCTCAGAAGAAGTAAAAAAGAAAAGGCACTGGGGGTGCAGCTCAGTGGTACAGCACTTGCAAAGCATGCAAGCATGAGGCTCTGGTACAATTCCCAATACCACCACCAAAAAAAAAAGGGGGGGATATATATATATATACATACACATACATACATACACATATATATATAAATATATATACACATATATATATTTATATTCCATTGTCTGAGTTCCTTATGTTGCTGTTGTTCAGTGCCACTGTGTCGGTATCTGCCCCATATAGACCCTGCATACAACAGGTGAAACACTATTGTTAGTGCTTCTGTACTGTTCATAGGGTTTTCAATGGCAGATTGATTTTTGGGAGTGATTTGCCAGGTCCGTCTCCCAAGCCTACAGCACCTGGTGTTCCCAGGTGGTCTCCCATCCAAGTACTAACCAGGCTCCACCCTGCTTAGCTTCTGAAATCTGACGGGATCGGATGCCACGGGGCTATGGCTGCAGGCAAGTTTCTTATATATTCTGAATATTGACCGCTTCTCAGGTGTACACTTTGCAATTTTTTTCTCCTATTCTGTATGCTGTCTCTTTGCTCTGTTGATTGTTTCCTCTGCTGTACAGAAACTCTTTATTGGATTTAACCCCATTTTTTGATTTTTGGTTTTGTTGCCTGTGCATTTGGGGTCATACCTGAAAAATCACTGACTATGACAATGTCCCAGAGCATTTCTATGTTTTCTCCTAGTAGTTTTGAAATTTCAGATCTTATGTTTAAGTCTTTAATAAATTTGGTGTAGACATTTATATCTAGTAGGAGATAGGAGTCTAGTTTCATTCTTCTACATGTGGATATCCAGTTTCCCCTGCATAATTTATTGAAAATACTTTCCTTTCCCATTGTGTGTTAGAAACTTGACAAAGTTTTTAAGAAACTTGGCTGTAAATGCATGGAGTTATTTCTGGGCTCCTTTTCCTGTTTCCTTGGTCCATATTTTTTGGCTACTACCATGCCATTTTGATTACCATACCTTTGCAGGTTTTTTATTGTTGTTCCCATTTTTTTGAGACAAGAGTAGCATTATGTACCCCCAGGCAGTCCTCAAACTCACTGTGTAGCCCAGGCTGGTCTTCAATTTATGATCCTTTTGCCCCAGCCTCCTCATTGCTGGAATTACCGTACTTTCCCTGTCCCGCTTTCTTTGTGGTATGCGGGTATGCACGTGTATGAGATAGTTTTTTTTCATTACTGGCTGGTTGAAACCAGAGTCTTCTGCATACTAAGCAAATGATCTACCATTGAGCTGAACCCCCGCCTCTTTTTTACTTTTTATTTTGAGATTGGGTCTTGCTGAGCTGCACAGACAGCCCCTGTCCTTGAACTTGCAATCTTCCTGCCTCAGCTTCTAAGGTAGCTGAGACTACAGGGGTGCACCACAATTCCTGGCTTTTTTGTAGCATATTTTGGAGTCAGGTAGTATAATGTCTCTTGATTTGTTGCTTTTGCTCAAGCTTGCTTTGGCTACTGAAGATCTGACCTTAGGGAGAATGACTATTCTCAAAAAGACAAAAAATAAGTGCTAGTAAGGATGTGGAGAAAGAGGAACCCTTGAACACAGTTGGGAATGTAATTTAATAAACTCATCATGGAGAACAATATGAAAGTTTCTTAAAAAATCTGAAAATAAAATGTCCATATGCTCAAGCAATCCCACTGGGGTATATACTTCAAGTAAATGAAATCAATGTGTCAAAAAGACACCTGTAATTTCATGCTTATTACTATTCATAATAACCAGGATATGGAATCAATCAAAATGCCTATGAGCAGATGAATGGATAAAGAAAATGGTGGTATATATTACAATATAATATTATTCAGCCATAAAAAGCCATGAAGTTTTTTATGTCAAAAGAGCAATGACATGGATGGACCTAGAGGACATTGTTGTTAGGTGCTGTCGAGGGGTCTGACTCATAGTGACCTATATACAACAGAACAAAACACATCCAAATTCTGTGCCAGGTACATGATCCTTTTTCTGTTTAAGGCCATTGCTGCAGACACTGTCAATCCATCTAGTTGGAGGGTCTTCTTTTTTTTGTTGACCTGCCACTCTCCCAAACATGATGTCCTTTTCCAAGAATTGGTCCCTCCTGACAACATGTCCAAAATATGTTAAGACACAGTCTAGACATCCTTGATTCCAAGGAGTACTCTAGTTGCATCTCTAGGACAGATCTGTTGGTTCTTTTGGCAGTCCATTGTATATTCAATATTTATCTCCAGCACCATAATTCAAAAGGATCAATTCTTCTATCTCCCTTATTCAATGTCCAGCTTTCACAACCACATGATGCAACTGAAAATACCACACCTTCATCTTCAATGTAATATCTTTACTTTTCAATTCTTAAAAAAGGTCTTTTGCACCAGCTTTTCCCAATGCAATGCATCTTTTGATTTCTTGACTGCTGCTTCCACAGGTGTTGACTGCATAATCAAGTAAAGAAAAATCTTGGACAACCTCAGTCTTTTCTCCTCCACTTATTACGAAGTTGCTTAGTGACCCAGTTGTAAGGATTTTTGTTTTGCTGATATTGAGGCACAATCCATACTGAAAGTTGTGCTCTTTGATCTTCATCAGTTATTGTTTCAAATCCTTTTCACTTTCAGCAAGGAGAGTTATGTCATCTGCACAATGCAGATTCTTAATGAGTCTTCCTCCAATTCTGATGCCATGTTCTTTTGCATAAAGTCCAGCTTCTCAGATTATTTGCTCAGTATAGATTGAAGAGGTATGATGAAAGGATACAGTTCTGACACACCTTTCTAAACTTTAAACCAAGCAGTGTTTCCTTGATGTGTTCAAATGATTGCCTCCTAGTCCATGAACAGATTTCCTCATAAGTACAGTTCAGTGTTCTGGTATTCCCATTCTTTAAAATATTGTCCATAATTTTTTATGAGCCACACAGTCAAATGCTTTTGCATAGTCAATAAAACATAGACAGACATCTTTCTGTTATTCTCTGCTTCCAGCTAAAATCCAGCTGACATCAGCGATGATTGTCCCTGGTTCCATACTCTCTTCTGAATCTGGCTTGGTTTTTTGACAGTTTGCTATCTACTACTGCAGTCACTTTTGAATAATCTTTAGCAAAATTTTTCTTTTGTGTGATATTAATGATATCATTTGATAGTTTCCACATTTGGTTGGATCCCCTTTCTTGGGAGTAGGTACAAATATGGATCTCTTCCAATCAGTTAGCCAGAGAACTATTTTCCAAGTGTCTTGGAATAAGCAAGTGAGCACCTCCAGTGCTACATCTGCTTATTGAAACATCTCTATTGGTATTCTATCAATTCTTGGAGTCTTGTGTTTCACCACTGCCTTCAAAGCAGCTTCCGCTTCTTTCGGTACCATTGGTTCTTGATCATATGTAACCTCTTGAAATGGTTGGTCATCCATCAATTCTTTTTGGTATAATCACTCTGTGTGTATTTCTTTTATCTCCTTTGATGTTTCCTGCATCATTTAATATTTCTCCTATAAAATCCTTCACTCTTGCCACTCGAGGCTTTAATTTTTTCTTTAATTACTTAAGTTTGAGAAAAACACAATGTGTTCTTCCCTTTTGGTTTTCTATCTCCAGCTCTTTGCACATGTCATTATATTTGACTTTGTCTTCTTGAGCTGCCCCTTGAAATCTTCTGTTTAGTTCTTTAACTTTGTCATATCTTCCTTTTACTTTAGCTGCTTGACATTCAAGGGCAAGTTTCAGAGTTTCTTTTGAAATGTAAGTTGGTCTTTTCTTTCTTTTCCTCTCTTTTTAATAACCTTTTGCTTTCCTCATGAATGTCTTGGATTGCACACTGCAACTTGTCTAGTCTTCCATCATTAGTGTCTAAAGCATCAAAACTATTCTTGAGCTGGCCTCTGAACTCAGGTGGGATGTACTTAAGGTCATACATTGGCTCTCATATACTTTCTTCAGTTTCAGTTTGAACCTGCATATGAGTAGTTGATAGTTTGATCCACAATTAGCACCTGGTCTTGTTCTGACTTTTGATATTAAGCTTTTCATCCTGTCTTTCCACAAATGTAGTTAGTCAATTTGGTTCCTGCATGTTCCATCTGGTGAATTCCATGTGTATAGTAGCCATTCATGTTGGTGGAAAATGTCATTAATCTGACAAAATTCTATCATGCAATCTCCAGCATCATTTCTGTCACCAAGGCCATGTTTTCTAACCACTGAGTTGCCTTCTTTGTTTCCAACTTTTGCATTCCAGTCACCAGTAATTATCAGTACATCCTGATTGCATGTTTGATCTATTTCAGATTGTAGGATCTGGTAGAAATCTTCTCTATCTTTATTTGTGGCCTTAGTGGTAGTGGACTTTCTGTTAAGTGAAATAAGTCAAGCACAGGAAGATAAGAACCACATGATCTCACTCACATGTGGAATCTGAAAAAACGATCTCATAGAGGTTGAAAACAGAATGGTGGTCACTAGAAACTAGAGGAATAGAGGAAGGGAGAAGGGTAGAGGTTGATTGATGGGTACAACTTTATTGTTATTCTGGTATTCTATGGAATGGTAGGGTGAACACAGGTAACAATGTTGTTGTTGTTGTTGTTGTTGTTGTTAGGTGCTGTCGAGTCATGTCTAACTCATAGCGACCCTCATAGGTTTTTCAATGGCTGATTGTTTTGGGATTGCCTCAGGAGTGGATTGCCACATCCTTATCTCATTTTTGTGATGCTGGGAATCAACCCTGGGATCTCAGAGACTGCAGAGTAGCATTCTACCAACTGAGCTAAATCCCAGCCCACAGGTAACAATAGAACCACATATATCTCAAAATAATTAGAACAGAGGATTTGATCGTATGTATCATAAAGAAATCATAAAAGTTTAAGGTGACAGATATGCTAATTACCAAATTGATCACTACCTACTGTATACATGAATCAAAACATCACATTGTACTTCACAAATATGTATAAATATACAAATTTATACAAATTTATGTATAAATATACATAATTTATATAAATATGTATATATAAAAATAATACATTAAAAAAGAGCCAAGATAAGATGTGTGGACACGTTTGGAGGTGACCCAAAGCAATTCTGTGACTGGTGGGCTCTAACTTCAAAGTCCTTTAAAATACAGGTAGAACTTCATCAGACAGGCTGCTGTAATCACCATATCATTAGGTATCCAAACCAAGAAGAGTTTGAAAGTGAAAGGGGATACTAATAATATTACACCAGGATGGCAGGTGGAAATAGTGATTATTCTGGGGAAACCAAGATGTAGGGTCAACCTAGTACTCATTAATTTGGAAAATGAAGGTGGAAAGACAGGTTTGTGAAAATAACCATCACCACCACCACCAACAAACAAAAGAATGTGTTCAGTTTGGGACGTGTGCTATATGTGAACAAAAATTTATCTGGAGCTTGGGAGAGAGAAAGTGGGGTTAAACAGACGAATATGGAAATCATTATGGAGGGAAGCAGACAGACAAAAGAGAGTTCATGAAACTCAGACTGGTCTAAGAAAATGAGTTTCCAAAGAGCTGATGAGCAATTTTATTAGCTCTTAACTTTTTCAAGGTCTTTTAATGAAACTCATTCTAAAATACATTACATACTTGTTTGCCTAGTTAATAACTTCACTTTTCAGTGGTGGCTCACAGATCCTATTCTGCACATCAAATCCTGCACCACACCCAAGACATAAACAAGATCAAGTCAGGGAGACTTTGGAGAAGTCCAGAGCCACCTTCACAGACAGGCCTGAGAGGCCAGCCTGCCCTTTAGTCAGCCATATTCTCACAGCAGTACAATGAAGGCTTTGTTATTTTAGGTCCTGTAGCTCCGTTTCCTGGTTACCCTTCTTCAGTAGTAATTATTGAACCATAGATTAAAAATAGCTTTTCCTCAAGCACTTTTCTTGTTGTCTAAAAAAAAAGTTATTTACTGTCATCATTAGTGTTGGCTGAGTTAGCAGCAGTAAAATGCCTGTTTTTACTGCATAACTGAGATGGTAGCTTATATTCAGCCCATTCTTTTCTCTCATTTGCAAGAAGCTTAATGCTAGGATGTGGAGGAGGTATAAACCTCACTATTCCAAAGAAGTGTGCTTAAAATGTATGTATAAAGGCCTTGTTCTAAGCCTTTATCATGATCATGAAAGGGAAGCATTAATAGAAATAAAATGCAATGCCAGAGCCTCCAAGTCTCTATCAATGTTTTATCAGAATTCTAGGTGAATGCAAATTTATAATCTCATTTTTCATGTTCTCCAAAGAAAGAAAGCTCTGTTAAAATACTTATACTGCAGGTACATTCTTTGTGTAATAACTTCTTACATTTCAAGGAACGTCTTGGTGCCCAGATGGAAGCAGGTGAGTAGACAGTGAGAGTAAAATATTAGCAAGTACTAATCTCTTTCCCCAGGAGGGTCTTCACAGTTATCAGAAGTATAAATAGCTTCACTATCCTCATATACTTATATATCTGAATTACTATTCATAAAACTCCATAGAAACATATGATACAATTAATAGTAAACATGTTTTATTTAGGCTCTGTAAGCCAGTCTCTAAGACAATGAAACCCTCTTGACAGAGGTCTATTTGAGAAACTGTAGAGTTTGTACATATGAGGATAATCATTTTACCCTTTCCTAAGTCCTAACAGGGGAGAATCAAGTAAGCATTGATAAAATCTGTTTTTTCCAATATTAGACTTTTCTTTAAAAATAAAAACTTTTAAAGAAATACACTGTGTTCTGGATGTTGGAAATTTCTAATGAAACTCTCTTGCCAGCTTGTTGCGATAACTTGTAAATCTGTATCTGCAGCCTGAGGTCCTGGGCTCCAGATTTCTATTTCCAACCACCTACTCAACATTGGCATTTCCATAGGACGTCTGGTGGAATCCAAAACATCACGTGTGCAAACAGAGCACAGGTGATCCTGCAACACACACCTGCTCATATTCCACATCACTCCATCTCTTTAATTGACACAACTGACACCAGCTGCTGGAGATTAAATAGTCCTAGATTTGTGTTTCCTGTAAACCCAAAACAATAGTCAGTCCTAATGGTACTACCTCTGTGTGCACATTAAATTCTGACCACTTCTCACCATACCCAGTGATGAGACCTGGTCTGAGGCATCTTCATCACTTGTCCACTATTGCCCACTGCTGTGGTTTCAATGTATTCTGAGGGTGTCCCCTGAGCTTTCATGAGCTGGAAGCCTGGTTCCTAGTGTGGCGAAGATGAGAGGTAGTGGAACCTTGAAGAAGGGTGGCCTAGTGGGGGACAGCTAGGTCAATGGTGGCATCAGCCTCAGCAGAGGTTAGTGTAGCTCTCACAGGACCCTGCATAGTTCCTGTGAGGGTAAGTTATAAGAGAAGCAGCCTGGCCACTGAATCCCTCTGGCTTCCTGTGTCACCATGTGATCTTTTCTGCCTATGTTCCAGCCATTGTGATGCTATCTGCCATGAGGCCTTCAGCACAGACCAAACAGATGGGGCCACCTAATTTTGGACTTTAGGCCTTCAAACTATGAGGTAAATACACCTCTTTTCTTTATAAAGCACTCAGCCATAAGTATTTTTGTTATAGCAACATAAAATAGACTAATGTACCTACTCAATGTCTATCTATCCCTCTTAACTTCGATACTAACACAACTCTGATGTTATTCAGAATGGAAATGTGTCCAGATAACAAACACAAAAGCAGCTCTCCTACATTTCCCAGTATCTTTTGGAGCTAAGCATGCCAAGTAATAAAATCTGGGCTGTGAAATGTAAGTAGATGTTGTTGTTGGGTGCTGTTGAGTTGGATCTGATTCATAGTGACCATAAGTACAAAAGAATGAAACAGTACCCAACACTGTGCCATGCATACACCCTTTTTGTTTGAGCCCATTGTTGCAGCCATTATGTTTCTTCTCATTTTGAGTTGTGCCACATCAGCAAAAAGAGGTCCCAGGGGCTTTACTCAATTCTCATCATTAAGGTCAATTCTACTTTGAGGAGGCAACCCTTCCCTAGTCATTCCTTGAATGTCTCACACCCTGGGGGGGCTCATTTTCCAGCACTGTATTTGACAGTACTTCTCTGCTATTCATAGGGTTTTCAATGGTTAATTGTTTCAGACTGGGCTCCCGGGTTCTTCTCCCTAGTGTATTTTAATCTGGAAGCTCAGCTGAAACCTGTCTACCATGGTGGCCCTGCTAGTATCTGAAATACTGATAGCATAGCTTTCAGCATCACAGGCACACACAAGCCCCCACAGCACAACAAGCTGACAGACATGAGGGGGTAGTGGATATTGCTGTAAAGCTATTTAAAAGAAGGTTGTGGCAGATGCTGTCAGAGCTTTACACACCCTTCCTTGATTACTCCTGATTCTGGTGGACGGACCCTGAATTACTTTGAGTGTCTCTGCCACTGGGGTCAGTGTTACCTGTGTGAAGCCCTCCTAGGAACAATCTGTAATGAGTGACTGTTAGTTATTGGTGTATAAATACTCACTTGCCTCTCAGTTGGGGGAACTCTGAGGGGTGTGATTTATCCTGGGCATCAGAATTCCCCCTCCTACATTTGATGGCTTAGTAACAAGCCCTTCCCTGTTTAACTTGCCCATTCTCATATGTTACAGGCAGAAAAAATGTACTCCACCTTCAAGGTACCAGGTCCTAATTTTGTCACCTAGAAATGTTACTTTACTTGGAAAAAAAGGTCTTTGCACAAGTTAAGGATCTTCAGATGGAGAGCCTATCCTAGAATGTCTGGATGGGCCCAAAGGGAGAGGAAGAAGGAGGTATACACACTGAGAAGGGGCTAGGAAGACAAGGCAGAGAGAGATTTGAAGATGCTGGCATTAGACACTGGAGCGATGCACACACCAGCCAAATAACGCTGGCGGCCAGCTGAAGCTGGAGAAGGCAAGAAAGAGATTCCCCCGAGAGCATCTGGAGGAAGGCCAGGCTCACTGACACATCCATTTCAGCCCAGTGATAACGAGTTTTGGGCTTCTGGCATTTAGAACTATAAAGGAATACATTGTAGCTGTTTTAAACGACCACGTCTGTGGTGATTTGTTACAGTAACCATAGGGAAATAATGCGCCATCTCTTCCTATCTCCAACAAACTACTTTAACCGAATCCTTGTTTTAACACTGCCTTGTGTAGGAACCCAGTAAAGAAGGCTGGCGTGTACTCCTTTGTTTTCACCTGTTGCCCTTTCTCTGCTCTCTTCCTGGAAGGCAGATGAGATACTGGGGATGCGTCAGCCACCTTGCAATCGTAAGGTGACCACAAACAATAAAGCCAAACGCCGAGGGGGTCAAGCAGAGTGACCCTGGACCTTTACACCCAGCTCATGGCTGGACATCTTCTCTTGGATGTGCAGTAGGCGTGCCAAACCAAGCTCGCATTTTCTCCAGTCTTCTTTATTTTGAAAAATGACAATTCTATCCTTCTCATTGTTGGGCCTAAATCTTTAGAGCATCTTTTCTCCTCATCTCACATACCCCACGTCCAATCCCTGATCAGAATAACACTGCCAGCTCTTTTGCCAAAATATACTCATCTGCCACTATTTCCGCCTCTACCAACCTGACCCAACCACTGTTACCTCCCATCTGGGTTACTAACTACAGCAGCTTAGCATTTCTGTCTTTCCTGACCCTGCTGTGGTCGAGGCTTCCCATAGCAGCTATAGTCAGTCTTTTAAAATATCAACTTAGAAAATGTCATGCCTTTGCTTAGTCTTCTAGTGACTTCCCACTTCACAAGGCAGATCCGAAGCCTTTACCAGGGTCTTCCGTCCTGTCAGGATTTGGCCCTATTTGCCTCGCTGACTTCCTATCTTACCACTTTCCCTTGCTGCCTTCCATCTAACCATACTGGCTGCCTTTGCATTCCTTGAAAACATCCGGTGTGTTCCTGCCTAAGAACCTTTGCTTTTGCAGATTTCATTGCCTGAAATACGGCTCTTCAGCCCATGTCTATGTCTAGATCGCTCACTCTCCTTAGGTCTTTCTAAAACTGTTTCCTCAGCAGAGGACATTTACTGTGTAACTCTCTGTTCCTGTAACCTGCTTAATTTTTCTTCAAAGCAATTATTACCACACGTCTGACATATATATATATATATCACATAAATTATACAACACATACAGATATATACCATCTGCTATACAATGTCTCTTCCCACTAGACTGTAAGCTCCATGAAGTCCCTGATACTCTTGCAGAACCACTGTATCAGCCCTGAACTGCTAACCTCAAGAAGGATACAAATCCTAACTTGGGTGTTGGATTATGAGGCTCCGGGTCTTGTTTAAATTGTGTGTTCTGGCAGGCCTCTTCTGACAATGCTCCAGCAGGGGAATGGGTGCTGCCAGGCAGAGGTAGAAGTTTAGGTCCTGCATCAGCCTCTGGTATCAGTCCTCATCACTGCGAGGTGGGGTGGGAACTCAGGCTCCCCATGGTTCTTCCCTGATACCATCTTGGCTGGGAGGGGCAGGGATACTTCATTGCTCCTCATCCCCTGTCCTCCAGTGACGCTTTGAGGTGGTGGCCTCATGACCGCTGCTGCTCCAAGTGTCTTGCTTTCCTTTGCCATTGTAAGTATGGATGTCTGTCCCTCGTGGTTGTTGGGCTTGAGGCGAGTTTGGGTATTCCTGGGTCACTGGGCCGTAACACCAATTATGTCTCATATTCCACTTCATTGCCTTCTTTCTCTCTCCTTCCTTCCTTCCTTCCTTCCTCTCCCTCTTTTTCTCTCCCACTCTCTCTGCCTTTCTTCTTCCTCTCTCCCTCCCTCCATCCCTTTCTTCCTCTTTTATTGTGGTGCTGAAGATAAAACCTCATGCCTCTATACTGAGCCGCACTCTCAGCCCCCACCTCAGTTTGAAAGGATACTGACTATATGAATACTCTGACCAGCTGTCCTTCATGAGTCTGTTGTTTGACTGACTGACCAGTGTTTTCCCATTCTTGAACCATTTGAAGTAGCATATAACTTGAAACATAAGATTGATGTTATTGTTGCTGTATGCCATCCAGTTGTGTCTGACTCATAGTGACCCTCATAGGGTTTTCAATGGCTGATTGTTTCAGGATTGCCTTGGGAGTGGATTGTCACATTTTCCCATTTATGCAGTGCTAGGAATCGAACTAGGACCCCAGACACTGCAGAGAGGTGCTCTACCAACTGAGCTAAATTAACATAAGGAATTTCCTTTTTTTTTTCACTTTTTATTTCTTAGAGAAAATTTAGAAGCCATTTCACATGGATTCTATAGCACACCTAGCTCTGCCCTGTCTTACACACTTTAACATTTGCACATATTTTGGTTATTCTATAGATTTCCTGATGGAGAGTTATGCTTGAGTATAACAATGCATGAAACATATTTACCTCACTCTGTAACACTTTTTATTGCAAGAAACAACTTAATAATAATTACTTTTAGAAGAAACAGAGAATACACAAACGTTCCTATTAACTTCAAGACGTAATCTAATTTAAGTAACATTAGAAGGTGAAAACAGTGTATCTTAGGATGTGACCCACCATGAAAGCTGACTCTGGTCTGTCTTTGGCCATTAAATTATTACTATATAACCATGCCTTGTATATTCTGCAACTTAAAAACTAAGCGCTTGATACCTCAAATGTATCTATAACAATTGTCCTGGATTCTCTTTACTTTCTCATGCGCTGTTTTAGGGAAGCCCTGCTTCTACCTTATTCTGAATTCTTGACTCTACTCTTCTTGGGTCCTTTGAATATGGCGTTTACATTTGCTATCCCTGTTGTTTGACACTATTCCCTTTAATAGATTGCCATTCTTTTAGCTCATTCATTCAGACATGTTGACTGCACACCCACCCTGTCAGGCACTCTGCTAGTCCCTGTGCCATGGCAGGGGAGAAGACAAATGTTGCTGAACAGAGCTGGAGCCCCTGGAATCCATTGGCCTATGATGTTGCTGGAGTAATTACGTGTGCCTAATCATGTACGGGTACTTGTGTGACTGCTGCTCTTGCCTACTTTCCTATTTTTGTCTCTAGTTCTCATTTCTTTCTGCTTCTTGAGTTCAGTTCAAGGAGTTTGGTTCAAGCTTTTCTGCTAACTGCTGCCTACTGAGACTGTTCCTTTCTTCTAGGGAGAGAACACTGGGCTGCGCACACCTCTGTGATGCTCACGTGCTTGGCACTTAGCACTTTCATCAACGCTCTGACTGGAGCCTCACAGATGTGCCAGGAAACAGCACCACAGATCACCGGGTCAGGTGAGGTATGCGTGGCACCAGATGTGCACGCCTGGGTTCACACATATCAGGTCTTCTTTCTTATTTAAATATAATTAGTAACTAATGTAGCTAGCCTAGAGCCACGGCCCTGTGGCATCCGATCCCATCAGATCTCGGAAGCTAAGCATGGTTGGGCCTGGTTAGTACTTGGATGGGAGACCGCCTGGGAACACCAGGTGCTGAAGGCCTGGGAGAAGGACCTGGCAACCCACTCCCAAAAAACAATCTGCCATTGAAAACCCTATGAACAGCAGAGAAGCACTGACAATAGTGTTTTGCCTGTGAGTCGGATACCTACTCAACAGCACCTAACAACAACAACAACAACAACAATGTAGCTAACCATTTATAAACACTATCCTATAAAAAGTGCATGCAAATAGATCCTACACAGTGGTAATTTTTATTCTTTTCCTAAACTTAGTAGTAATTTTGTCTCTCAAAGGAATCTTCCTTTATTTCTTCCTTCTCTTCTTCCTGACTTTCCTTCCTTCCTTCAAAATCACCAGTTAAATTCCTACAATCACTCAGCAATTTGCTAACACTTCAGAATCTACCTTCAAATTAGACATCAGGATTTTTACCCCTAGACTATTTAATTCAATTCTTTCATTCGAAATAAGAAAATAAAGAATTTATCAGATTTGATTAATCTGAAGAGGATTAGGGTGTGTATGTTGTTGTTGTTGTGCTATTGTTAGGTGCCCTCCAGTCGGTATCCGACTCATAGTGACCCTCTGTACAACAGGGGAAACACTATTGTCAGTGCTTCTCTGCTGTTCATAGGGTTTTCAATGGCAGATTGATTTTTGGGAGGGGGTTGCCAGGTCCTTCTCCCAAGCCTACAGCACCTGGTGTAGACCAGGCAGTCTCCCATCCAGGTACTAACCAGGCCCGACCCTGCTTAGCTCCCGAGATCTGACGGGATCGGATGCCACAGGGCTACAGCTGCAGGCTAGGGTGTGTATGGGGGAGGGTAAAATATGATGGAGGAGAACAGGGAGACACAGCTTGGGTCATCCAGAAATCAAGAGAATCAACAAATTAAAAAGAATTTCTTAGCTGGCCATGGAGGCTGAGGCAGGAGGACTGCAGGTTCAAGGCCAGAGGTAGCCTGTGTGACTTAGTCAGACCTTGAGTTAATTTAAAACTAAAAAGGGGTTGAGGGTGCAGCGCAGTGGAAAGGCACTTGCAAAGTATGCATAAGGCTCTGTGTTCAGTTCCCCAGCACGAATATTTTTTCTTATTTTAATTTTTTTCAGCACTGGGGTGAGCCCACAGTCTTGAATATGCTAGGCAAGTGCTCCAACCACTGAGGGGCACTCCTGGTCCCCTCCTTTTAAAGGTTTTTTAAATTTTGAGACAGGATCTCATTAAGTTGCGCCAGTTGCCTCTGGCCTTGAACCTGTCATCCTCCTGATGCAGCCTCACAGGTAGCTGGGATTACAGGTGTTTACTATCATACCTGGCCAAAAGAACTTTCAATGTGTAAAAAGAACACACCATTACAATTTCTTAAAATCCCAGTATGTTGACTTACCGAAAAATTAATTTTTTTTACAAACTATATCTAAAACTGTGTTTCATTCATTAAGAATCTGGTAATTAGAGTTGCAATTCTGAATGAAGGTATCTCAGAGAGAAAGGACACTTTAAGGGTTAAGAAAGAGCAGTGTTTTAAAAGACTTCTGAATTCATATGTGAGAAGCTATGCTTTAACATTCATCTGCCTTGGTTCTTTTGAAAATAAAACTTTCATGAAAGAAGAATTTTGTGGATCATGTGGCAATACCTAGATTTTTAATAAGTATGTGACAAAATTCTATGAAAGAGATCAATGACTAAGTTATAAGTCATAGAATAAAAGATATAGTAAAAGATTCAGTAGAGAAAAATGAGACTTCTGATTAAAGATGGATGAACACACACATTTTACTCTTTTCCCAATTCCTACTACAATAAAGCAAATGGATATTTCTTATCCCACAAGGTTAAGCCTACAGGGGCAAAAATAATGGGAGCTGGAAGTGGAGAAAGCCAAGTAGCAACCCAACAAGATACTTCTGAGGTGAGTATGAGCCTGAAATTGGGAGGAATGGGTAAAAAAGGATTGGACGCTGGATCCTCTCACTGGTATTAGGCTCGAGACGCATACTCTGGGCGAAGACAAAACACGGAGGCTTTGGACTGGGGAAATAGCAGGCACAGTTAGGGCAGGGCTGCTACACTGGAAATCAGAACATTACGTTAAAGTCACACAGTGCAAGTCTAAGTACCTGGCCCCCTTCTCCTCCGCTCCCAGACTACTAGTGATCCAACTTCTAGAAGGTTCTCTGGAATCTGATCAGCCTGAGTCACACAGGATCTCATGAGGAAACAGCTTTGCCCAAATGACCATACAGGGGCGGGGGGCTCTGTCAGGAAGCCCCTCCGTGAGCACAGGAACTTCCCTCCAGCTTTCTACTCCATCATTCTTTTTTCTTTCTTTCTTTTTCTTTTCTTTCTTTCTTTCTTTCTTTCTTTTTTTTTTTGCGCTACTGAGAGTTGAACCCCGGGCCTCGCACTTGCATGCTTGGCAAGTGCTGTACCACTGAGCTGCACCCCTAGCTCATTTTTTTTACTTTTTGAGCTAGGGTCTCACTAAATTATGCAGACGACCTCTGATCTTGAACTTGTGATCTTCCTGCCTCTGCCTCTGGCCAGCGCCACCGCACCCAGTTTGCCCCATCACCCTTAAAGAGGAGCACATGGGTCTCAGAGAAGGAAGGTCAAATACAAACAAAAAGGCATTTTTTCCCAAAGAAAACTGTGCAGCAAGACAAAAACTTCAGAAACTTATAATACTAGAGCTATTACCTGCAGGAAGTATAAAATGTTGTGCAAGAAAAGAACTTACAGTATATTCTATTACTCCAAGTGAATGGTACTTATAAAGTCATACCAAGCAAGCAAGTATTGATCCTCCCAGGATTTCCCTGTATTGGGAAGATGGAGGAATGAAAAGTATGACTCTGTGTGTGTGTATGTGTGTGTGTGTGTGTGTGTGTGTGTGTGTGTGAGAGAGAGAGAGAGAGAGAGAGAGAGAGAGAGAGAGAGAGACAGTCAGAGAGAGAGAGAGAGAGAGAGAGAGAGAGAGAGAGACAGGGAGAAAAGTAAGGGCCAAGTGGTGGTGGGGCATAAAAATATCCAGTGTAAAAGTCAATACATAATGCCAAGAACTGGAAATTCAAGAAGGAGCAATAAAAGCACAATATTTAAAGATCTGGTAAACACTAAGGGTGTTGTTGTTGTTGTTGTTGTTAGGTGCCGTCCAGTTGGGTCTGACTCATAGCAACCCTCATACAGTTTTCAATGGCTGACTGTTTCGGGATTGCCTTGGGTGTGGATTGTCATACCCTTCTCCCATTTTTGCTGTGCTGGGGATCAAATCCAGATCCTCAGAAAGTACAGATCAACACTCTTGGGAGCTCCCAAAAGAAGTGAAAGTGGTTGTTTCTAGGGGTGGTTAAGTGGGGAGAGACCAGTAGGACAGAAGATTGTTGTTTTTTGATAACAGTGATGAAGGACCAAATGATTTTTTTTATAATACTAAATTATAAGTTCTATATAGACAAGATCTGTTCCTAAATGATCCTTATATGAATCAAAGGGCTTAGTAGTGTGCCTGGTATACATTTCATTGTTGTTGTTGTTGTTGTTAGGTGCCATTGAGTCGGTATCCGACTCATAGCGACCCTCTGTACAACAGGGGAAACACTTATTGTCAGTGCTTCTCTGCTGTTCATAGGGTTTTCAATGGCAGATTCATTTTTGGGAGGGGATTGCCAGGTCCTTTTCCCAAGCCTACAGCTTCTGGTGTTCCCAGGCGGTCTCCCATCCAGGTACTAACCAGGCCCGATCCTGCTTAGTTTCCGAGATCTGATGGGATCGGATGCCACAGGGCTACAGCTGCAGGCATACATTTCATACTCAATACTTTTTTTGCTTAAAGAAGAACAATTGGAGAGAAATGGTTATGGCCTCAGATTTGCAGAAGTGAGGTGACCTGGTATCCAACCTTAGGTTTGAGGCCTTTAACTTATATCTTAGCCCTTTGTGTCATTACCACACCGGGGACTCTGAATTTCACTGCAGAAAGGAATGTAGACATATCTAAACTCAGATCCCACCTCTTCCACTAACCAATTGAATGCTTTTGGGGTAAATTCCTGCTTTCTCTCTTCTATCTTTCTGAGTCTCAATGTAGCAGAAGCTGCCTGTAATCCAGAAAGATCTACTACTCTTCTACAGTTGCTCCTCCACTTATGATGGGGTTATGTCTGGACAGACCGTTTATAAATTAGAAATATCCTAAGTTGAAAATGTATTAATACACCTAAGCTACTGAACATAATAGCTTAGCAACACAATCCCCCGTAGAGTGTTGGCTGTCTACCCTTGTGACCACGTGGCTAACCTGGAGTGTGGTTTTCTGTCACTGCCTGGCATTGTCTCACAGGATCATACTGCATGTCACCAGTCTGGGAAAAGATTCAGATTCACAATCTGGAGCATGGTTTCAACTGGATATGAATCACTTCAGGATAATTCTAAAGTCTATCACAAGTTTTGCCATCATAAGTAGATGACTATCTTACATAATTTCTAAGCGTTAGCTGGAGATATTATTGCCCTGCTAGAGATGATACTTCCTAGCATTGCTTGCAGCTAGCTGCAACTGAGTTCTGGCCAATCGACAGTGAAGAGAAGTGAGGCCTGCTACTTCTAGGCGACACCCCTAAAGGGAAAGCTCTTATGCTCTCCTCTTGCCTTTCTCCTTCCTTCTCGTAAGAGTGGTCACAATTGAAGGATCACAATCATGATTGTGGGAGCTGAAGCAATCACTTTGGGTCCAGAGATGGAATTCATGTAATACAGATGGCAGAGCAGCCCTACCAGTCCTAGTCTGCTTCTCTCTGGACTAGAAATAGAAATAAATTTTTGTGTTATTTAATCTGGAAGTATTTGGTGCAAAAGCTTCTTTTGTTGTTTTTAGGTGCAATCAAATTGAGTCTAACTCATAACGACCCTATGTACAACAGAAGGAAACACTCACCAACACTGTGCCATGCCCGGCACTGTCAGTGCTTCTCTGCTATGTATAGGGACTTTGATGGCTGAATGTTTTCAGAATTGTTCAAGAGTGGGCTACCTGGTCCTTCTTCCATTTTTTGCAGTGTTGGGGATCAAACCCAGGGCCTCAGAGAACACAGAGCAGTGCTCTACCAACTGAGCTAAGCCCCAGTTTTCTTGTTGTAAAATGAGGATGAGATCTAGCAGGGCTGATCTAAAGAGCAGGAGCTTAAAAAAAAGTGATAGTATTATTATCCACACTCGTACAGCTTTCCTTTAGCCTGATGTCAAAGTCATAGTCTGAGTAGAGTCACTGAAAGTGAGGTGCCTGGAGTGACATAACTGGTGCAAAAGGCAGTCGCAATCGCAATCGGGCACTGCGTCACCACCTCTACAGCCCCACCTCCATGAGGTCAGTCAGCGGCCAGTTGGCTAGTGAAACAGTAAGAAAAGAAACTTTTGTGGTGCTGGTGACAGAGGAGGGGTAAGAACAGGTATTTGTGAAAAAGAACTTGATTCATTTTCTACAAAGGCGAATGCTATATAAATTCCATTTCTTATCACTTCATGAAACTTTTGTTAAATGTCTAGTTCTTAATGTTTTGTGGAGCTGGATCTATTTTGAGGCTATGTTTAAATGTTGAGGAAATGTGTTTAGCCTTTTTCCCCCCAGTGCTAGGGGACTGAATCCAGGACGCCACACATGCTAATAAGCTAAGTGCTGTACCATTGAGACACATCCCCAACCCCTTTTTAACTTTTTAACTTTAAAACAGTCTCATTAAATTATGCAGGCTGCCTTTGGCCTCAAGCTTACAATCTTCCTGCCTCAGCCTCCTGAGTCACTAGCTGTGTTCAGTCTTAAGAGCAGGAATAGAAGAGAAACAGAATATTCAAGGCGGCAAGAAAGGAGCAAGCTGGCCAGAAGTTGCTGCACTCTGGAAACGTAAGAGCAGGAGGCCAGCCTGGGCACCATCACCTAAGACACTCGACAAAGTCATTAAAAGCTGGACAATAGTGATTTTCAAGTGCAGATCCAGAGTCAAAACTGGAAAATTCACCCTAATACATTCTTACTAAGTCATTGAAAGTTCTCCTAGCCCCCTTACCAAAAATAATTGGCACATTCTTCTATTAAAAGTAAATTTCAAAGTACATGTTTCAAGAGGGACTTTCTGTCATAATTAATTAAACGGAAATTTCTTAGCACTTACCCCATTGCATTTTGGGCTTTATTCTCCATGTCAAGAAACTGCTACATCTGGCTTATAGTCCTTGATTTTTAATCTGTCACGAGAAAAATGATCTAGATTTGTAAAAGGCTTACATTTTTTAACCTGTATCACACGAACTTTTTGCTATTGGAAAGCAATTTAGTATGAGCTTTTCCTGAGCGCAGCAGCTTTCGGTTCTACACACATAGAAAGATGGGCTTTTACTTTTTTGAAGAGCCCACACATTTATGATACTGGCTTCGTGATGAGTTGAAATAAGAACAACTCACCAAAATGGGCATCCATTTCCTATTTACTGAACAACAGCTTGGTACCAAATATTTTGCAAAGTGTGAAGTACAGGCAGATGCATAAAACAGAATTCCTACTCGAGGCGTTCCAGCTAGAGGTTCTCACGCTTTCCATCCTGGTGAGCCCCAAGTTTCGCCTTTCTTTGAGGACAATCTTTCCTTGACGCTTTCTGTGTTTTGTCAGAATGACTACATCATGCAATGTAGGACAAAAAGTCCAAGAATTGCCTTAAAATAGAACTCGTACAGTGCCTCAGCCACTCTGTGGGCATTGGTCACCTCGTGACAAAGTAGGGTTGGTACTTGTTCAAAGTGCCAAATTTTGGTACTGAATAAAGTCTGTCCCAGCAACAGGTTTTAGATCAAAGAAAAACGATCTACAAGGGTACTGAAAAGCACTTCAACTCCTCCGAGTAACTACGTAGAAATCAATGAGCCCTGAAGACAGGACAAGGGATTTCAGAGGCTGGCATCGCGTGCGCAGCAGCAGCCCAGGCACACGGGGAATTAGAATCGAAGCGACTCCGCCACGGTTCGACTAGGAAACCGAGGCCCGAGCGTGGAGGTGCGTGAACCTCCGCGGGGCCCCGCGAACCTGGGGCGCAGACCCGTCACACGGCGCGCCGGGGGTGCAGCGCCCCCATCCGGAGGAGCTGGGAGTCCGCCCCGCGGCCCGGCCGCGCGCCCCGCCCCGCCCCGCCCCGCCGCCCGCGCACAGTCGCGCAGAGCGCCCTGCCCGGCGGCCGCTGGTGGGGTCCCGGCCGGTCCCCGCAGGTCCCGGCAGGTCCCCGGCCGGGGCGAGGGTGAGGCCGGGCGAGCGGGGTGGAAGAGCACCGCGCCGGTTACCTGTGCTGCGCACGCCGCGCCGCGCCGCGCTCGGGAGCGACCTGAGGGCGCGGGAGCGGGACCGCGGCTCGCCCCGCCCGCC